>JAQQSU010015615.1:5000-11130 GCA_028627135.1 Pseudochirops cupreus
CATTCACATTGGCTGTGTGACCCTGGGCAAGTCACTTACCCTCTGATAATTCTTAAAGGCTATAACTTGCAGAAGAGGTGCTGATGCTGTGCATTGATAAAAGGAGTTTCCTCACTAAAATTCCATACGCCAAATAAATCACAAGTTCAACCTAAAAAATTATGGTTATTTATTAGTGTGTAATGACAAAGATTATTGCTGTGACTCAAGTCTTAGTCACCAAGGACATTCCTGCCCAAGTTCTCTCCCTCCATCAAATGATAAATTTCAACCTGAACCATTTTTTTGTTATTCAGCAAGGGATTTAGCCCCTTTTTTCCTCCAACTCCCAATGTGACAAAAGCAGTGCAGGAAAGCAGGTGGGGTTGATTCTACATGTCAGTCATTCTTCATCCTATCATTTGACTCCTTTCTATATTTAATTTTATCACCAGAGTGATACAGGGATATGTTTAGATATCTTCTTTCTAATTAATAAAAATACAACCCCTTTTTCATTAACTGACTTGAACCTCTACCTTAGCTCAGTAAATACTTAGTAGTAGAATAAACTGGGTGGAAAACCTAAAAACCTTTTTTTCAATAGGGATAAAATATATAAACTCTATCAACAGTAAAATCAATAATAAAGACATAGATAACTATTTAGAATATTTTGTCTATCAGGAAGATCATGACCAGAATCACCTCTTAACCCTTATTATTACAGTAAATTATTTTCCATCACTCCCAGAAACATAATTTAAGAATCTTCTCCATATTTCTCCTCATGATAAATAGTTAAATTAAACCTTTCAAGAGATAAGCTGCTAGTCTTTCTTATTTGACCTTGCTTCAGTTACCCCAGGATACAATTTTTCTAGAATATATTGTACTTGTGAGTTCTTCACAATTCTTCACAGGATTCTCTTTAAAATGTTTCTTAACATGATAACCCTCAATTAAATTAAAATTGTTCTAACAAGGGAGAAGTTTCTTTCATCTTCCTTCTTAGTCTCTGCCATAGATTCCTCATAGATAAAAAACACATTCTCCCTGATTCAAAAGGGAAAACCACACACAAAAAATCTATTTTTCAACTTCTTTCCAACCTGCAACACAATCTACCTTTTCTGCAACATTCCATTAGATTCTTAAAGATATAGCAGCCAACACTTAATGTTTATAAGAAATGAAATAAGCATGAGAACAATTTAGAAGTGTAGAAGTTGGTTATGAAATGAAAAAGTCTGCCGAAGATTGGCCAAAAAGTAATAAGATCATAAATTAGATAAATAAAACTATGGTTACATATTGTTATTTTTAAAAAGTAGGAACTATGACAAATGAAAAATAGTAAAATTACAACCAAATAAAATTAAACATAATTATTATGAGCAGGAAAGTGGTCCTTTAAGTACTATATATGAATTATCATCATCATCATCATCATCACTACCACCACAATCATCATTATCCTGATTCAGAGCCACATTCTCTATAATGTGTTTTAGATAAAACCTGAATTTTACAATGATTTCATAAAATAAAAATGTTTTTATACTAAAACTTTTGCATGAATACATAGTCCCAACATATTATCTCAATTTCTAAAACCTATAAAATGGATAAGCATTATTTCAAAGGACTACAGTGCAAATTAAGAAGTAGCATTAAGGAGTACAAGAGTTATCCAAATGACACAGTAAGCCATTTCAAAACTCTTCAGGTATATTTGATTTAATGAGCAATCAATCAAACTATGATTGCTGAAACCATATCATACATGTGCCAATCAGGGATATCACTGCGATAAAGAGGGCTTCTGAATCTTCAGTTCAATTCAATTCAATTCAACAAGGATTGGATCATTGCCCGCTATGTTTAAGACACTGTGATAGTTGTGGGAATATGAAGAAAGAAATGAAAAATGACCCCTGCCCTTAAAGAATTTACATCCTATTGGAGAATATAAATAAACAGATAAAAATAAATGTTAGATAATCTGGGGAAGGAAAAAGCACTAACAACCAGAAAGATGAGGAGAAACTTCCAGAGAGAAATAGAGCCTGAGCTAAAATATGAAGATAAGGACTCTCAGAGGCAGAGACAGAAGTAAGAAGGAAATGTATCACAAAGGCAGAGAGGTGAGGGATATAGTACTGAGTTCTAAAATGCTGAGTTTGGGGAACAGAAAGTAAAAAAGTTTGGTTGAAATGTAGAGTATGTGAAGGAGAATAATGTGAAATCAATAGAGTCAGATATGTAAGGGCTAAAGGGGTTATATAATACAGAAAGATCACATGAATACTCTAATTACATAAAAAGTCCCGGCATCCAAAAAGCTCATTTCTTTCTTTCTAAGAAAACAATATAATCCAAATAATGATAGAAACAGTCTTTAAGATAAGATTATAATAAACATGGGCTAAAGTTAGTAAATTACAAAGTCAATTTCGATCAAATAAGTTTCCATGATTACAAGAATAACTGAATTACTTTGTTTTTAAGCCATCATACATGTTGAAACACAGTATCATGAAAAGGAGTGTTATGCCAAAGCTCCATTTACATTAGAACCAAAGCTATGTGGAAAAAAAAAGTTAAGAAAGAAAAAAAGTCTTATAATAAACTCAATTCAGTTTCATATTCCTTAATTTAAAATTTGTTCTTACAGAGATAAGTTCATAGGACATGCATCTCATTTTCATGAGGATCTCACAGAGACTTGAACATACAGTATTTACTTCAATACGATATAAACAACATATTGCAGAACATTTCATCTAAAATAATAATAGACAATGTTGAACTATCTTTAAGATTCAAAAAATGTATTTGGAGAATTACGATGCCTGACAAAGTCAACATTGTTTAAAATACTCAATGCCTGACCCTTCCACTCCCTGTGATTTTAAAGAATTATTTATGATATCACAGGCATAAGGAGCATAGTGAGTAAGGATGGAGATGGAAAGAAGACCCTACAAAATTACCCCCAAAAAAGTCAATGGAGATATAAGCAAATGAATTTTCTACAGAGTAGACGGTGAAGAAGCTAAACTGAAAGACAATCATTTGCTGACATTTATTTCATAAGAAGCTTTTAGTATCATCAGTTAGCCATCTCAAATTCTACATTCAATATCATATGCCTGAAGAATGACAGGAGATGAGACTCCTCCAAATTTTGCTTTTGTTTAATGCATCAGTTTTCATAAGAGCAGTGCTATAAGGGCACAGAATATACAAAAGCTAACCCCAAGGAACTACTCTGTTTTAGAGTATCAGACATATGCTTAGCTAATGAGAGGAATGTTGATATAAAACTGTTCTTACTCTTACTGGTCTGCTCTATTAACTTATATCTCATTTTATGTATGTTATGGAGATGGCCTGTCTCCCATGAGTTGCATTGCCTACAGGCAGAAAAGTCAACCTACAACCTTGTATGTCATCCAAGGCCTCAGGTTCAGCAGAAATACAAGGATATTAGGAACCTCTCAATAATAGCACTGCCATAGGATAGGCATCCAGTCTAATTTAGTTAGTTGAAGTAAATAGGATTTGACCACTGAACCTGTTTTCTGTCCCTTAGGACTACTTCCTCTGGCACTACTGACCAGAATCTTCAGGAAAGAGGACAGCCCTGTGAAACTTCTTGATAACAGTATGGTGTGTTACTAAATAAGAAATACCTCTACTTGAGTATACTGAGACAGGGCACATAAGCTTATGTAAATACATACATATATATATATATAATATTCAAAGACACTAAGGACTTTCATTGATTTATTTTTTAGTACCTATCCTTTGCACATGAAGACAATTCTACTTAACCACAATTCTACTTAACCATTTATAAAAATAAATTAATTTGAGCTATTAGTTCATGTGTTGACAGACTGGTGCTGGTGATCCACCACAGTCTCATATTAATACTCAGTCCTTTTCAGTTCAACATTATTTTGGGGGGGATTCAGGGAATATGAACAACATATTAATAAAATTTGACATAATTATCACTTGGCATGATGATAACAAGGGTAGCTAATTTGTTAAATAATGAAATCAAGGGTATATCAAGACCTCAACAAGCCAAAATAAGCGTTTGATTTTGTGAAGCACAATACAACCTTAAAGACTTTCCTCGAAACAGAGTCTCTAGTGTATATGCTAAAATCATAAATGATTCCTTGATAAATGTAATCAGAGAGATAGTTTTATTCAAGTACCTTCTGATTATTAGGTCAAATAACTCAGAAAACAGGGAGTGATATGCTCAAAAAGGGTGTCTGTCAATCTAATGGAGGATAAATTCCAGAGGATCCTAATGTAAAAGGGATTCTCTATGGATATAGGGGTCCATCAGATGCTTCTTTTTGCAGATAGCATTATGTTAACTGCAATAAGCACTGAAATATTATAGAACCTCCTCTCTGAGATACAGGATGACTAAAAGAAAATGACCTAATAAGTCATACAAGGAAAAGCAAATGGTTGAAAAATGTCTATTGCCTAGTATGTCATGGAGTTTGATTGCTAAACCACTGCTTTAATACATAAGTACATATAGCTAAGACAGGCACTATAGACTGGCTTTAGTTTTTGGCAATCAGCAAATAACAAACATAAGAAGACCCTGAATTTTCTGTGTTTTTCAATCTATTGGGAAGCCATGAGTATGTGGTCTGCTGCTGGAAAGTTTCTAAAACCTACTGGTTCTTCTCTCACTCATAAAGAATATTTTTTGATATATATGTAGAGCATTTTCATAAAGATTTTATAAAGATATTTCTAGATCCTGTGACCAACAAGATGGAGGACTAGATACTTGCTTTAGTCCCCACTAGCTCTCAAAAATTCCCCCAAAGAGTCATGATATAGCAGAGATAGAGCAATTACATGTATCTCCACAAAACAAAACACAAAGAAGCCTAACAATTGTGAATTAGCAACAAATAAGAACTAATTCACTTGTTCATCAACCTCTCTACCAGTCCCCATTCTCTGGCAGGGCACCCAACCTGAGATACCAGATTTTATTCTGGAATTTAATCAGTGATTTCCCTTCTCCTGGTGATGCATACTTAATCCCTGCCCTCACGCCACTCTTCTATTACAACTAATATAAAACTTCCACTCTTCTGCTGCAAAGGGTGGTGGGGGTGAGATAAGGGAAAGACAAAGTGTATTCGAAATGACACAGCAGGGCTTAGCCAGAAAACTAAAGAACAAGAAGAATTGGGAAAGGCATCAACATGTATGAGGATCAGCACTAGACCTGATGGAAAAGGGAATGTCATCCAGCTAAGTGCAGTCTTATCTCCCAAACACCCACTCCAGGAGTCAGTTGGGACTGGAAGTGAATTTTCCAAAATGGGAAGAGGTTGAGACAGCTTTGAGGTTCAGTTTGTGAAGGACCCGTCATAAAAGATGGAGTCAGGAAGTGAATAATTAAAGAATATGAGAAGAAAAAGAACAAATATGAGAAGAAAAAGGACAAAAAGCAATGAAGATCTCAAGAGGAAGGACATAGTTTAAAACCTAGAGTGCAAGTAGTTAAATCAACAAGGAAGATACTCAAACAGAAGGGTTAATAAGCCTACCAAAACATCAAACAATTTCAAATGTCTCCAAATAAATTCTGCAAAACAAACAAAACTGAACCAATATCTGGTGAAATCCTATGGACTCCCAGGAGAACACAGTACTACGGCAGGACTTATAGAATGTTTTAGGAGAGGAATTATAATATTAAAGGAGTTAAAGTGGGGAAAAAATGGCAAGCTTATGCCCTGTATGGCAAAAATAATTAGCAGAATAGAAAAATTTTAATCCAAAGTGGCAAATCTCTCCAAAGAAGTGAAAGAGGAGGAAAAATGATTAAGAATATAAATATGCTGAAATGTAGATACGTAATTTGGAAGAAGAGAGGCAAAAGAGCAAAATGGGTTAAAAGAACAAGATAGCTATACAACTAAAACATACTGATCTGAAAAAGTGGATGCACAGAGATAGCCTAAGGATCACAAAAATCATAGAATAACATCACAAGTTAAAAAACGTGCATACAATGCAAATAAAGAAAACTGCCAAGAAAACGAAGGAAAGGGGCGGCCAGGTGGCACAATGAACAGAGCACCAG
>JAQQSU010015616.1:0-11130 GCA_028627135.1 Pseudochirops cupreus
GATAGAATAAATTGGGGGAGGGGTTAACAATGGGATGGCTGTTTTGGGGTGGTGGGTAGGGGAAAGATGGGGAGAAAATTTGTAACTCAAAATCTCATGGAAATGGATGATGTAAACTAAAATTAATAAAAAAAAAGATAAAAAAAGTAGAAGGACATGTCTATAATAATGTAAATGGAAAAAAAAAAAGACAACTTTGCTGTAATGATCTGGCTTTCCTGGGTGAGGAACACCCTGCATCAGAGGATATGCCCCATGAATTTTTTCTTCAAGAATAGTAATGAACATTAACTAAATATTTCACTCCGTTCTTCTCCATGCTCTCCTTGGTGCAAAAAATGTATCTCCAGGATGTGGCTGGTTAGACAAACCTTCATCCTTTCAAGAAAACCCGCAAATGCCCTCCAAGCCTTCCTTTCTCCAGGCCAACTAAGGCCATTTCCTTCAATGGATTTTCATATCTCAGGCAGCCAAGGTCCTTCACTTCCTGCTTGCCTTATTTTAGATATTTTCCAGGTCATCAATATTTTTCTTAAACCATGACCTGAACTGAAAAGCAGAACTGGAAACAACACTCCAAATGATGCCTGAGAAGGGCAGGACTCAGTGGGATTCTCGCTGATCTTGTCCTGGAAGTTACCCCTACCTCCTCCTCCCATCCTGTTCCCACTTGAATTTCTAAGCACAGCTCAAGAATTAGGATCAACTGATGCTTTGTTAGAATGAATGAATGTTAATAAATTAGTTTATTAGACAGTAATGTGTGATATTGAAAAAAGTGGAGTCTCTTTTATTTGAATGGCATAAATTCCTTCTATCTGGTATGGCTTAGGGCAGTGATCAAACTAGAATGAACCTGAAAAAAATAAGGAAAAGGCTTAAGAAATCTGGTAGTGGTGATGAGTTTATCAATTCTTCAAGAAGATACTGTGGATGTCGCAATAAGACTTGGTATTCCTTCAGTGTTTATAACTGGCTCAGATCAACCAGATTTCTTTAAGGAGTTAAGATGTCAACAATGCAATGCAGAATTTCCCCAAGTATCAGTAAGAAAAACTGGCTTGTAGCTCTGGCTCTGGTACTAAATGTACAAGTAAAGGCCTCACTGGGCTTCAGTTTCCTTAGACAGTAAAATAAGAGTGTGACACTTGAAGGGCCCTTTCAGTCCCCATTTATTTGGTCTCTTTTAAGACTGGGGGAAAGGTCACAAGTCAGTTTCAAAGTATTCTGAGAGAACTTTAAACAAAATCTTTTCTGTCAGGCTTAGGCGGTGGTTCTCAACCTTCCTAATGCCACGACCCTTTAAAACTCGTATGTGGGCGTATCTGCATGTGGGCTGACCTGCCTGGAGACAGAGGAGCCGTTTCTCAGTTCTTAAGACCACTGGAAATATGTGTTTTCCGATGGTCTTAGGAGACCCCTGTGACCCCTGTAAAAGGATCATTCAACCCCCAAAGGGGTCGCGACCCACAGGTTGAGAATTGCTAGATTATGGGGTTGGAGTTGACCTCCAAAGGCCTTTGGTTATATGGTAGGATCTGAAGTTTCCATAGCCTTTTTCTCTAGTTCTGTGCCCAGTAGTGACCTTTGAAAATGTGTTACAATTTCCTAAATCAATCCATGTCTGGTCACAATTCATTCTTCCTAAATCCTAACCCTTTGTTTCTTGAATTCCCATAGAAGTTCTATGCAGATGTGCCCAGCAAAGGTGATGATTGTCTTTGGTAAATTGGTGGTACCAACAATGAGTCTTTAAAGTTTTACCTTATTTCCATGTGATACAGCATTAAAATTTCTTCATAGATATTGCTTAATGAATTTTTTTATAAAGAAGAGAAAATCAGATCTCTCCTGTGAAAAGAGGCAGTTATGGGACTAGCTCAGAGCAATGGGAAGCACATTGTGACTTTTGGATCTTTTCATGCTCCCAGCTCTCTCATTCTTTGTGTGACTGCTATGGACCAAAGAGATGTATCACCCAAGGTATGGGCTTACCTGGTCTTCTGCCCTAAGCTCAAAGATGTGCTACATTTCCTTCAGATGGAAACTGAATTGTCAGGAGTCTTTCATGCTTTGACTGAAAGGGTTAAGTAGAAAACCAGGTGCTGGTGGGGCAACAGAACCAAAGAAAACATTGTCAGCCATGCCTCAAGCCGTCAGGGTCTCTATGAGAACACAGTCCCAAAGCTTTAGATCTGGGAGGGACCATCACAGTCATAAGGGCATATACCCATTCTTCCCCTCCTTTTATAGGGGAAGACATTGAGGATTAAGGGACTGAAGTAAATTTCTTAAAGTTTCTAGTTCTGTCCCGACTAGTGATGACAAATCCCTTCCTCTCTGGGGGCTCAGTTTCCTTCTCTGAGGCAGCTAAGTGTCTTAGCAGACAAATCACTGGAGATAGAGTCAGGAAGACTTGAGTTCAAATCTCTCCTCAGATACTTCCTAGCTATGTGACCCTGGGTAAGTCACTTCACTTCTGTTTGCTTCAGTTTCTGCAACTGTCAAATGGGCCTCAGAAGAGCACCTATATCCCAGGGTTGTTAAAAGGAACAAATGAGATATGTGTGCCTAGCACAGTGCCTGGCACAGAGGAAATGCTTAATAAATGCTTATTTCTCTCCTTGCTCTATAAAAGAATGTTCTTGATCAGCTGACCTTTGACAGCCCCTTTAGCTCTTCCTTATTCTGTCTGTCTCAATGTATTTCTCCAGTAGTAATGGTCTGCCAATGAGCATTTAAAATTATGGTGAATATGAGCCCAGCCTGTTTGAAGGAGTCCTGCAATGAGCCTTCTGAAGGTTAAAGCAAGCCACCAAGCATAGCTGATGCTCCCCTCTTGGGTCTTCTCTTTTGATAAGCTCTCAGACTGGCTTTCTTTAAGTGGGGCACACTTTGCATATGCCACTGTCATTCCTGGGTAATTAGCATACAGTATGAATTTTCTTGACAAGTGTTTAGATCAAAGTTGAATTGGAATAAGTAGCAATGATGGTAATCCAAACCAAGCTGTCGAAGCCAGTGAGCTGGAGCAGAGCTGAGGACACCAGGAAGGGGGCCCAGGGCCTCAGAGGCCCTCACAGAGCTTCCATGGACTTTGTGGGGAGGTGGATGCAAGTGCCTGGAGTCGGAATGGGCTGTGGTGAATGACAGCCCTGGCCATATAAATAGATGAAGGTGCTCACAAGCGCAGGCACTGTGCGGATCCCTGACTGCAATTCAATTCATGTTGCCCAGAAATTTCCAAAAGGATCGACGCTGAAAAACTGGTCAGCTGTTGAAGTCAGAGAGTATTTCTTGTGTGCCTGGAATAGCAGGCACTGGGTTAATAATTCAGGAAATAAAAGCAAGAAGGGATTATGCTTTTGGGTACCAGATTGGCATCCTCTGGTGAGTAAAAGTGCCCAATGAAGTATCCCCCTTGACATTTTCCTTCATTCTTCATGGACATTTGGTTTCCCAATCTGCCAGAATCTAGTTCACCTTCGCCCTTCCTCCCCTCTTCCTACTGGCTTCCCTTTGTCACTAACCCTCTTCACCTCATTTCCTAATGACCCCCCTGTCCTCAGGCTCTCCCACTCCACCAATTTCTCTCCCTTGCGCCACTCCATACACACCACTGCTATTTTTACCATAGACACAGGCAAATAAAGTCAGAGGCGTTCTGGGCCTTGGAGTGCTTGGTACATAGTCAATGTGCCTGACAAAAGCTCCCTCATTCCTTCATGGAAATGAGTTTAGATACAAAAAAAACTTTATGGGCCTCAATGTGCTTAATAAAGGTGCAATATTGGATGAAAGGGTTGTATCAGTCAGTCAATAAACACTTCTTAAGCTCCTACTCTCTGCCAGGCCCTGTGCTAAACACTGAGAACACAAAGGAAAGCAGAACACAAGCCCTGCTGCCAAGGAGCTCACAGTGTAACATGCAAATGATGACGTACCAGCCAGGTCTATGCAGAATAAACTAGAAAGAGTTCCACATGATGAAGGACCCAGAATGGAGATGGATAAGGAGAGGCTTCCTGCAGAAGGAGCCACTTTAGTTGGAACCTGAAGGAAACCAGGAGAGCTGAGGCACAGAGATAACAGGGAGAACATTCCCAGCATGGCAGGAGAGTGCAGCCAGTGAAAGCCCCGGCTGCAGAAAATGGAGGCATAGCATGGAGGTCCTGGAGGGTCTGGGAGAGAAGTTTTTGAAGATTGGATGGTTCTGGGCTTAGGAAAGGTTAGGAAGGACTTTGAATGCCAAACAGAAAATTAAATATTTGATTCTGGAGATGAGGAGGAGGCCCTGGAGTTGATTGAGTTCAGTGGTGACATTGTTAGACAATAGGACACAATAGGAAGGTCACTTTGCCAGGTGTGCGGAAGATGGGCAGCAGTGGGCAGAGATTTCTGAAAGAGAGACTAAGCAGCAGATCTTGCTGAAGGTCAAGCGTGAGTGAATCCTGGCCTATAGCAAGGTGTGACTGCCAGAAGAGGGAGGAAACATCTACTAGAAGATGGGTATGGGGATGAGACAGAGTGAGCAGTGGAGGATAGTCACAGGTGGTGTGTGTGCCCTCAGTAGTTACAGGAAAACAGGCTTTGGATGGTCTTTATAGATGTGGTCACAAAACAAGCCACTGGATGGATTTGGGAGAAAATCCAAGACACTGACTTGTGCTTCTCATCATTGTTTATTTTTCCTTCCCAATGTATTATGCTTTGAAATGACATAATTTTCTATTCAATTTGTTATTCTGATAGATGGATTCATAGAAAAGTCCTGAGAAAGTATCTGGAACCCTTCAGCCAAAAATCATTCTGCACTGCCATTTTTGACAGCAAGGATCACTGCCCCCCTGCCGCCTATACATGCATTCACAACTACACACGTGCACATGTATGCACACACACATGCACACACATGCACATTCAGATACTTGCTTATGGTAGGGCATAGGTGCGGAAGGCTATACATAGGTAACCCTATGCAATTCCAGAGAGCAGACATTTCCTAATTTGCTGTTGTTGTTCAGTCAATTCAGTTACATCTGACTCTTCATTACCCCGCATGGGGTTTTCCTGGCAAAGATACAGAAGTGAATTGCCATGTCCTTGTCCAGCTCATTTTGCATAGGAATAAACTGAGGCAGGCAGGGTGAAGTGACTTACCCAGGGTCACTTAGCTAGTGTCTGAGGCCAGATTTAAACTCAAATCTTCCTGACTTCAGGCCCTGCACTCTATCCACTGTGTCATCCAGCTGCCCCATCACTTCATAATAGGGAAAATAAGTGATGGTGATGTTTACTTTACATGAAAACATCTTACAATGAAACCAAACACATGAATTTTGTTTTTTTTCACAGTGATACATGAGCAGCTGCTCCATGTTTCTGTCTCTTTTTGATTTACTTTAGTGATGCTATGTCCTATTCCAAGTAGAGCATATATCGAAATAGCAAAAGTCAGCTTGGAGAATTGTGTGATCCATCTTGCTGTCACTTTCCCTGTAATACAGGCTTAAAAATGCAAACTGGGAAGGACTGCAGAGACCCTCCCCACCCCCAATGAGATTCTCAACTGTCTGTTCCCTTTGACAGCTGGTATCCATTGTTCCAAAGGCAAATATCAACCTACCGCCACACACTGCTTTCTTGGGTAGAGTTTGAAGTCCATTGGGCTGATTTTGCATCTCAAAATCACTGAGATGCTCCTCCTTCATTAACCTTTCATCTTGCTTCTCAAGAAAGGAGGCACAGATTGGTTTATTGACTAAATTTCCTTTTCATCGTCCATCTGACTCTTCCTTGAATATCTAATGCCTTTGGCTAAACAAGAATGAAGTAACAATTCGTCGCAGCTATGATGACATTCAGTAGACCTTTCTATGTGCACATATTACACAAACCACCAAAATGATGAACCTGAAAATGATTCCCCAAAGGCAGGGAGATAGTATCTGTGTCTGTAACAAGGGAATACCGTGGACAGTGACAGTGCTGAGATGTGGATGCCAGTATACGTGGAAAGCAGAACAATTAGGGACTGACTACCTCGAGGAACTGGGATTTTCTTAGGGGTGACTAGCCACTTCCAAGACACGAGTTTTAATTTCTCTGAGTCCTAGAAGTCAGTTGTAAAAAAATGGCTATGGTCAAACAGTTCATCATTCTATAGTCAAGCTGCTGAGAAGCATCTCTGAATCTATCTAGGACATAACCAGGTTGGGGCTGCTAGATTTTTGTGCCAGGCAAGTCTACTTTCCCCTCTCCCAAGTATGACCCGTAAGCCCACAGTCTGACCCAGGCTATGTAGGATGACCAGCCTTACTTAATTTCCTAAAACCAGGCCACCATTCTGTGGGTCAACTTACATTAGGGCCTGATACTCCCCTCATTCTCATCACATCTCCTCACCTCCAGCCATGGAGTTGGTGTTGTGCCATGGGGGAATGGCTTATACTCTGTGCCCTGGGAAGATTGTCCCCTTTTTCCTGAATCTTCAGTGACGTTTACCCCTGTGAAAGAATTGTTAGTATCAGGAACCCTTGCTCTATTTGGGTAATCTGGTAGACACCATCTTTTAACTGATCATAACCCAGTATATGAGGAAATTCAAAACGATCATGGCTTACAGCTAGAGAATCAAATACTCAAGGCATTGCATAAAGGAACTCACTAACTGGATTCTCTTTCCCTTTATTAATTTATCAGAGACCTCACATAGCAGGGTTTTCCTGCAAATGCTGAGTCTTTGCCAAGTGCTCACCCCGGAAATCACCCTGCTTCACTGGGGAGAGGCAGTGAGTCTTCCCAGCTTGTGCAGATCTTGGGAGATCCCTTGGGGCACAAGATTCTATAGAAATGCAAATTCCCATCTTATTCTGGTGGATACATTGAGGAAATTTGACATTTCAAGAGGGAAAGGAATTCCCTTTATATATTAAGAGTCCTACATATCTGAGTTACACAGGGGTGGAACAGAGGATTACCTCACCTCTCTGGAAGTCAGCCACTTGGCAGTTGGGCCTACCTGGAAAAAAGCCTAGAACAGCAAAGAAGGGGGGAAAGCCTCTGGACTGACCAAAATAGATGTTTCAAAGTCCATGGGATAAAATTCAAGCTCCTTTCTTGGAGGAGGACCCTCTGGCTCAAATCAGGACAGATTTACTTTCATTTGTGCAGTTCTAAGAAGCCTGTTTATCTGGGATCCAAGCACACAACCAGTTCAAAGTAGGGAATTTAAAAAGTGAGATACTTTGCTGGAGACAAGCACAGTGACTGAATGGAGAAGTGACAGTGGATGTGTTGTTAGCAAGACTATTGAGACACTAAAATTGAGATTTAAAAGGGACTTTCTATGTCATAGAGTCCTAATTCATTTTATGTATAAGGAGACTGAGATTTGTGGAGGTAAATTGACTCTGCCAAAATTAGACTGTAAGTAGAACAGTTGGAACTCAGCTGTAGGCCTTTGAACCACAAACTTAGGACTCTTTGTAGTCAGAAATTAAATGCTGGAACAAATAAAGCCCGACTTCACAAAGTGCAGCTGTCTGGGTTGTGTCAAATGATCCTAAATCCCTTAATCAGCTATTGGGGAATGGCTAGTATCCCAGGACAAGAGCGTCTCTTCATCATGATAACCCTGAGGCATCAAGGCAAGGTCCAAATATGTTAGATCCTCTCCCATTGGTGAAGGAAGGGATGCATCTGAAGCCTTATAGAGCTTCCTGATTTGCATGGCTAAATGCCACCTGGAGATTTAAAGAGATTATGCCCCAGCCTTATGTAGAGATCAGGGTTCCAGCAGCATTTCTTTCATGAGCTTTTCAAAGAGGTAGAGGTTTGTCAGAGCCCTAAATTTAACCCCTGGCTAGGAAGGTGGAGCGCTCACTGCGTAGGGGGTGCAGGGTTCACATTGAAGTCAGAAGCCTTGGGTTCCTATCCTGCCTCAGCTATGTAACTGGTTAAGTGGCCACAGTCCAATCCCGTGGCCCTTTGGAAACTCTATTTCTCATCTGTTAAATGGAGATACTTATATTTGTAATACCTACATCATAGGGTTATTGTAAAACTCAAGGAATAATGTGTGTCTTATGTTCTGCAATTATTCAAACATTATACAAACATCAAATATTATTATAATATTGTATTTCTTAGATACTTGAGTCCAGCTTGACCAGCTCTGAGTTTTGGACTTCCAAACTCACCACGTGCAAAATATATCTCATTCTGCTTACCTTCCAAACTTCCATCTGTGAGACAGAATGCTAGATGTGGAGTAGGAAAGACCCAGGCTAACAGCCCCAAAGACTTTTCTAGCTGTTTCCATAAGCAAATCAGTTAACTTTGCTGTACCTCAGTTTCCCTCTCTGTAAAATTAGAGATTTGACCTTACAAACCTCTAAAGTCCCTTCTAGGTATAAATACCCAATCCTCTTACCCAATCCTCTTACCTCTTCTTCTAGTCTCCCGAGTTTGTAACCTAAGCATTATCTCTGCCTATTCATTCTCCTTCACCTTATATGTTCAATCAATAGCCAGCGGTTGTTGCTACATCCCGACCCCTTCTCTCCACTTGACTATGTGCTTGTGTGTGTGTAACATGTGTGTAGGGACCTTGTAAGGGCAGCTACTGTTTTACTTTTTTCTTTGTATGCAGAGCATCTAACACACTTAGAGGCTTTAGAAATGCTTGGTGATTCGTTGCTATACTTAACTTATCCACCTAGAATGGAAACTCCTTGAGGGGAGGGATTGTTTCCATTTTGGGCTTTCTATCACCAGTCCCTAGCCCAGGGCCTGACGCAAAGTTGGCACTTAATAAATTCTGGTGAATTGGTTTGCAGGAAAACTGAGCAAAAAAAAAAAGAAGCCCCCAGAAAGTGTGCCCTTCCCGTTTTATCACCTGGTGCTGACCAGGTGCAGTTTGATTGGGAGGGTTGCCAAAATTTAGGGCTCTCATGTGCTGTGACCCTATAACTCATGTCTTGGCGTGCTCCTTGCCATCTGACTCCTGGGCTTCAAATGTCCAGGCAGGCCCTTTCGGCTGGAGGAAACAATCCCACCACCTCACATCTGTTCACTGGGGAGGCATGCTCTCCCAAAGCTCCTCTAACTGCCAGGGATACAATGGTGGTAGACGGGGTGACTGTAGACTATCTCACAACAGACATGGGTTGTTCACTGCTGAAGTGGGTGGCACTGCACAGATTTGAAAATTGTTCACTGTGAAGTCATAATCCATTGCTCTCACATTTTCACTTCAGTGACATTTGGAAATGGTGGGGGAATATGGCTCTAATGCTAATTTCATAAAAATATTTTCTGCTTTAACAGGCTTTGCTTTTGTGAGAACTTGGGGGAATGCTTTCTTGTTTCTTTTTAATTAAGACATGCAATCTGTTGTTCAAGGAATTTGTTGTCAAAGGTTAGGTATTTTTAGTGATTTGTATTGGCAAATTTTTTAACAACTTCTGTGTGATGATTACTGACCTCTTTTCCCTTGAGACCCTTATCTGGCTGCCTGCCTGGATGCCTGGCTTCATTTGTGGACCTTTGACCTTAGAGCCAACTGGCTTTTCTTAGATTGCCTGTCATAACATACTGTCTTGCTTGCATGGGATTCATTTCTGAGGAGTCAATTCCTTGTTCTAGATCTGAGGAGGCTTAACACAGGCTCTTCTTGCCTTTCATCTCTATGGCATGGTATTAGGTTCTAAGAATTTTGGAAGGGCACATAGATCTGTCTCAAGGAATGCCGAACTCATATTCATGAACTCATATATATGTTCTCTCTCTCTCTCTCTCTCTCTCTCTCTCTCTCTCTCTCTCTCTCTCCTCACTCCTTCTCTTCATTTATTTCTATGTATCTTTATATACATAGACACAGATACATAAGTGTGTGTGTGTGTGTGTGTGTGTGTGTGTGTGTGTGAATGGAGGTTCTGTATGATTCCATAGATTGCTGCTGCCTTGTTTTAAAACCCTCCTAAAACTACAAAGAAAAAAGAGTACTTTATTTTACATTGAAGTCCTGAATTTTTCACTTAAGATATTCCTTGTTTTCACATAACGGAATGCCCATCAAAATGCTGCGTTGGTGCGAGTGCCGGTCATGACCTAGCGGAGCCTCCGTGTCATCATTTGTAATAACATGATAATAATATGCGCCCTGAGCTCCCACACAAGCTTGTGCTGAGACATTTCCAGTAGATTCTAACCTTCTTGAGGAAGAGGCTATTTCCTCACCATGCTTGTGTCCTTGGCATTCAACCCAGTGCCCAGCACCTTGGCCATGCTTAATAAATCTATGTGGATCAATTTATTGAATCCATTACAATACCTGATAGAAAGGGTTTTTAAAGCTTCAAAGTGTAAATGAATTTCAGTTCTTCTAGGTTGGTAGGGCATGAAATGAAAGAATTAATGATCTCATATCTCTGCTGTTTTTGTTTTCCCACTCTATGGACAAAGTAAAATGAACCAAGTTTGGTAAGTGTAATGTGCTGACCCCTTGAAGGGATGGGTGTGGCCAGGGGTGATGGAATCCTCTACAAGTGGCAGAGAAGAGGCAGCCAGCATATGTGGATATGGGCAGTGTTTTCTTAACAGTCCAACCTTCTGTATAATCTATCATTTGAACCCATCATTCCTGTCATAACAAGTAGACATCTCCAGTTGTTGGGAAATAGATGAGGAGACAGCATCTGAAAACTCTGACACCTTGTTCTGGTTTCCTCAATTTCATTCAGATGAGAGAGTGAGAGAGAGAGAGAGAGAGAGAGAGAGAGAGAGAGAGAGAGAGAGAAACAGACCGACCAACAGAGACAGACATAGAGACAGAGACAGACACAGAGACAGACACAGAGAGAGACAGAGACAGAAAGAAAGAGGTCTTCATTTCTCAAAATAAGCTCCTCATTCCCTCCCAAGAGAGCTAAAAGTTGTAACCCAAAGTAAAATAAGGAAGATGGACAAAAGAGCGTTTCGGCCAAGCTTGCTGGCAAATCCTCCGAGTGTGTGCTGTTCCCCACCCTCAGTGTGTTCCACTTCTGCACTTTGGCATTTCCTCTAAATGGCTGAGCTTGCTGAGCTTTTGGTGGTTTGTTTTCCTTTGGACTTCCATTGGTGTCATCA
>JAQQSU010015617.1:0-11130 GCA_028627135.1 Pseudochirops cupreus
AAAATGTAACAGGCTCTCTACATAAGAAATATAGCTAGAGCATTCATTTAAATACCAGAAAACTGAGTCCCAAAACCAGAAAGTCAAAGCCAACACAGTAGTTATGAAGTTGGCACATGTAGTTAAAGTAGTAAACACCCACATTCTCAAGCCTTCAAAACAGGACAGGCTACCTCAGGCAAAGATCCTCCTCTCCTCATTCAGGACAACTTCTCAGTGTCCAGACAGCTTGCTCCTAGCAGCTCCGGCCCCCCGCAATTCCCGTCCTTGGCAGTCCTCAGTAGGAGTCCTTAGCAGCGATTCTGGCCAGCTCAAAGAAAAAGGAGTTTGTGCTGCAACTGCAGCCGCTGCCTCTGCTGCTGCTTCCAGTCAGCACCTCAGGGACACTAGCTTGGTTCTGGCGTTCTCTTGCTCCACCCCTTCCTGCTACATCAGCAAGTTCAAAGGGCATGGAAGATCTTCAAATCCCAGTATTGTTACAACATTTTATCTGAGAGACTGTATTTATTCATAAGCTAATTTTTTTATGTTTTCTTCACATGTGTTCTTTTTCTGCTCTTTCAGCAACAAACTATTTACATCAAATAAGCTAGTACCTTACATAAGATTGGGGGAGATTAGCAGAATGAGAACTACTTTGAATAGTGGGACAAAAGATTCAATTTGGGTAGTGTCTTGTTGAAATGGATGACTTACGGGGTCCAGACTATGAAGAGAGAAGAATGAGGCTGGAGCAAAGGTAATAGACTAAACAAAACAAAACAAAACAAAACAACCCAGAAAGAAAATGCAAGATTGACTTCCAAAATAAGATAAATAGCTTATTTACGAGAAGTGAAGGAGTAGGAAAAATGTAAAGTTATGGGATTGTGGTCAGAGAGAGAAATTTCAGTGTTGAAGATCCGAGAAGTTATGCAATTTTGGATATTGCTGTGATCTAAGGTATATCTAACCCTGTGGAGGTGTCTAAGATAAAGAGAACTAAAGGAGACTAGGAGTTTGATAATATTGGAGGTAAAGTTCTTTGAAGGGTTATTATTATAAATACTGAAATCACCAAATGAAGGGTAGCCATTGGAATGGATAACCAAACTGTGATTCAGGTGTTGAACTCATTGATGAAGAATAGAGAGTGGTGTGTACACCAGTAAGAATATGGAACAGATGATGAAGTTATCTAATATGAACTTGGAAGGAGCAGTTACTGATGAGTGGTGGCAGAGGAGGTAGAATTGGCCATAGGAACATGGAACCTTCTAGTCCTGTGTGTTGGTCATGGATGAGAAAGTGTCCAGTCCTGGAAAAGGTGCCAAGGGATCTATATGGTGCCTTCCATAGAAAGCCAGATTTCCTCTGAATTCCAGAAGATGGAATCAACACTAAAAGAAGGAAGTCCAGAATAATGGAAAGTGTAGTGCAATAGAAAGTGTGCTGCTTTTGGAGTTATAGGACTTGGATTCAAATTTTGTCTCTGTTATTTACCATCTATGCAATGTTGGACTAGTCATTTAGCCTGTCTTGGATGCAGTTCCTCATCTGTTTATTGGGAGGTTGGAATAGGGTGATTTGTAAGGCTGATAGAACGGGAGTTTCCAGAAGGTACAGAGGAAGGGCAAGAGCAGAGGAGTATAGACAATAGGGAGGGGTGGGGTTAAACCAGATGGGACTGAGAGCATAAAGACAGTGCCCAAATGCGTTGTCTCTTACACAGGTTCTGGGTGAAAGGGGAGTATGAGGCAGGGGTTTGCTAGTCATAGGGCAGGGGGAGTCCCAAAGAGGGAAAAGCTTTAGATAAAAAAGACTCCAAGGTTCAAATTAAAATGTGAGTGTGTAGGTGATACTGCAGATGTTGTGTTTCCTTCCCTCCCCCCCCCCCCGCCCCCACTGAAATCCCTTAGTTAATTGCAGGAGGTGGAACCAGGCTTATGTCAACTAGGAGGAGGATAATGGGTTGAAGGAGGACCCTGTCTAGCTTCCATGTCTAGATGGAACTCTCATAGAGAGTTCATAAAGAGAATCACAGCATAGTTATGTCTCTAATTCACACCAGCAAAACTGATTTAGCTTTCCATCTATTAGACCCTCCAATAGATGTATCATAAACTCGATAAAATAGTTCACATTTGTATCTCACTTTAAAGTTTGCAAATTGCTTTCCTTAAAACAATCCTCTGAGGCATGTCACACCGGCAACATCAATTGCATTTTACAGATGAAGAAACTGAGAGCTAAGAATGGTAAAGCAGCTTCGCCAAGGTCATAGAGTAAGGAGGTTTTAGAACCATAGTTCTGACCCAGGTATCCTGACTGCAGGTTCCATAGTTTTTGGTTATATTTTTGGTTACATGATTGCTCTTTCTCTCTGTCTCTGCCTGTTGCTGTCTTCCCCCCTTCTCTTTTTCAATTACTTCTCAACACACTGATGGTAAAGCAAGCTGCTGAGGTAGTAAAAGACAGCACATGTTGTAAATCTCCCCCAAAAAGGGAGGTTAATTTATGACCCATGCCTATAGTACCCTGATGTATAGCACAGTGCCAATAACAGTTTCCCCTTTTAGAAATTCACTTCAGTCAGTTTCCTTCTCAGTTAACCTCATATAATAAACAGATTCTGCATCATAAATATAGATGTTTTCTTGGCTAATGGGCTCTTTATTGTTTAAAGGTCTTTGGTCTAAGTTGGAGCATAGAAAGGGCTGTATTGGGTGGAGAAACTGGAATAAAATAATAGAGTCAGCTGTCCTGTATTTGATGAATTTTGGAAAGGGCTAATGAATTAATCAGGACTTATAAGAGCACCACCTGGGAAATAGGTACTAAAATCAATGATGGTCAGGAGGTTTGCCAAAAGCTGAGCTGCCTAAATATTTTGTAGCATCTTGAATCATCCTACTTTCATAGAAGAAAACAGAGTAGATGTGAAACACAGCCACAAGCAGAGAAGGTGATGCCTTAGGTGAAGAGGAATCCAGAAATAGTTTAGATGAGGGGGAATAAAGAGGACTGTCCCTTTGAGGAAGACCTTTCACTGTGGAGATACCTCTAAGTCATAGCTCCCTTTGAAACTGTTAGTTTTCAAGAACTAAAGGGACCTAAAAGCGAGCAAATTGGTATATTGATTTCTTCTGAGATGCAGCTCCCTCAAATCCTTAAATGTCCCTCTCAAACTTATGTCCATACACAGGTTCCTTACAAAAGGGGCAGTGAGAAGGTCAATTGCTAGAGTCCTCAAACACAGAGGAAAACCTCTAGTAGATAGAGATGTCAAAATTCAGAGATGGAAGACAAAAAGGGGGAAAGAGTTAAAAAAAAACACTCAAACATCTCTTCACAAAACATCTATGGAAGCAGGGAGGTTCTGCAAATGATTTGGTTTTACTCTTTAGTTTGGTTCTTCCAAAATCTGATTTCCAAAGCAAATCAATCCATTGTTGGGAAAAAAAACCACATATCTCCTTCCCAGCTAACAGTTACAGATGTCCCTCACTCCACATTTGAAAAGTTAGTGTCTAGGTTATGAAAATATAGATACCGTCTTCCTGCTGCATTGTTTGTGTTGATAGACTCTCTTTGGAAGATTAATTCTCAATGTCATCATTCATGAGTTATAGGGGATAGAAAGCAGAAAGAGGAAGAGAGACATTGAATGAATGATCTTCTCCATTTTCTCATGCTTTCTCTGATGTTTTTGAAGCTCAAAGTTTTTCACCAATCAGATCACATCAATTGAACATAATCAGATTGTGAGAATGAGGTGACATGTGGCTTTATCCCTCTGTAGCTGAGAGATTTTAAAAGGACATGTACAAACAGAAGGAGGGACACATAAAAAAGCATGGCTGGGAGCTGTAAGGATAGTGTTAGGAAGGCTAAAGCTCAGAAGGAGTTGAGTGATGTAAAAGCTTCAAAGGCAATAAAAAGGACTTTTTCCCTTTTTTTTTTTTTTGCTGAGTGGGAAGCAAGAATAAGAATAAGAAAGGGATATGGCTGCTGCTTCAAGTGAATGATGTAACAAATACCAGAGAAAGCAGGACTACTTATCTTTGCTTCCATCATTGCCATCAAACTGATGAAAAGGGTAGAACAAATGGAGGGTAAAAGGAACGAAAGCCTAAGATTGGTAAGGACATAAAAAGAGAGTACCAGTGGCTTTAAATGAATCCAACTCTCTGGGTCTAGACAAATTACCTACCAGTATACTGAAAGAGCTTGCAGATGTGATTATAGAATCTTGGAGATATTATGGAGAAGAGAAGAAATGCCAGAAGATAGAAGCCTGGCAAATGTACCAATTTTCAAGAAAGGAAAATGACTAATCATGAAGCCCAGAGGACAATGAACTTGGCATGAACTTCTGGCAAAATCTTAGAAGGTATAATTAAGCAGATGTTAGCACTGAGTAAAGAAAGAAATGACCATTCAGAGTCATAATAGATTCACCAAATACGAGTTATGTGAAATTAACCTCTTTGATTTTTTTTTTGCTAATATTGCCCCTAAACTAGTTGCTCTCCTGAGAACATTCCATCCAGTTTGTCACGTGTCCTTTAAAATACCATACCCATGATTTACTCACAATATTCCGGAAATAAACTCATCAGGGCAGAGTAGAAAGGGACTATTATATTGGCAGTTCATCCATTTAGACCTCTATCAGCCAATGGTTAAATGAGGGACACCCTCTTCATGAGGCTGCTGGAGAATGTCTCCTTGGCTATTAAAACACAACACCTTGATTTCATTCAGACTCTAGGTGAAGTCTTTTATAATATCTTTGCAGAAATGTTTAAAAAGTGGTTTGGATGATAGCTGGAATAGATTCATAGTTAATTGAATAATGTGTTTTTATCAACTTAACAAACATCTATTAAGCATCTGCTGTGTTTACAAAATCATGAAATTTGAGCAGTGGAAGGCACCTTAGGATGTATCTAGTTTGATACATAACTGAATAAGAATCCCCAGGTTCACATAAGTGGTTGGTCAGTGGCCATCTAGTCCAACTCATACCTTATCCTCAGCATGAACTGATTAAGTAATTAATTCAAGGTTCTGTGCTAGGCTGGGGATACAAAGGAAAAAACAATCCTTGTCTTCATGGAACTTAGATTCTAAGACATGTTTATTAAGTTTATATGCAGCTCAAAGCCAGATGGGAAAAGTAATTTCTTAAATGAAAGATCCAAGATTTTTAAAGGATTTTGATGGACAAGAGTAATGGGCAGAAATTAATTAAAAGAAAACTAATAGTGATGAATATAAATTTGGGTACTTATCTCAGGAAAAACCAATTGCATAGTTCATAAAGGAGCCCTGGGTAATCAATAGTTCATGTGAAAAAGACAGGCCTTTTAAATGATTGCCAAGTTTAAAATGAGTAAACAGTATGATTCAGTTAGCTATCCAAAAGGCCAATGTAATTTCAGGCAGCATTAATAGAAATGAGATGTCCAGACAAAGGAAGTAAACTTGCAAAGACAGTTAATGCTTTGCCAGAAGTCCTTGCTGTTTCATTTATCTTCTTGAAGAACTACTCTTTCAAACCCTAGCATTTTTAGGCATTGGCAAATATCATATTTTTGTAGCTTTCATGACAAACAAATTACTCACATATAGATATCCTTGAAAAAGCAGTACATTTATTGAACACACAGAGCTTAAATATACATTGATTACTTTGGGGCGGTATCTCAGAAGACAAATATGTTGACTTGTCAATATAACCTCCATACTCAAGAAATCTTTACACTGATAAAGAAATCTTTGAAATCCATTTATCCTACAAATACCCTGACAGCATTGCTAGAGATCACATCTTTCTCTTGTGTTCAGGTGGAGAGAAGCTAAGAAACTCCTAAAGATGTCTCCTTATGTCCACTTTAGAATTAACAAGCAATAATTATTCTATCAGAATTTTTAACTGTACAAACCTTTCTATTATATATCGCCGATATCAATATTCCCTCCAATAATAAAGATTGCAATCAATCAGTAGTTACCCATTAACTGTGACTCTTTCTATGACTTCCCAGAAGGTAAACTCTTACCCATTTTCTCCCAGTGGGGATATGCAACATGCTAGAGATCTTCCTTACTTTCCCTTGCTTTTGAGAGGATGATAGAAGCTATAGAATGCCAGCTCCTTTATTATTGAGGAATTCTTTTTATTTTGGACTTTGTTTCTCCAAATCTAATACAGCACCTGGCCCATAGTAAGCATTTCATGTTAAGGCCCACAATTATAGTGGAAAGAGTGCTGAGTTGGGAGTTATAGGCCCTAGGCTTGACTCATGCCTCTGTTAATACCTGTGTGATCTTAAGCATATCTTTGGGCCTCAATTTCCTCATCTGAAAAATGAGAGAATTGGATCACAAAATCTCTGAAGTCTTTCCTAACCCTAAATCTATGATCCTGTGATCTATATTTGTTGAATTAAACTGAATTGCCTATAGTGACTGTGCTGAGGTCTACGTACCCTCTAAGGAGTCATGCAACCAGCTCCTTTGGACTATATAGAGAGTAGAAAGGGAGATTACTTTCCTAGAGAAGGAATGGATATGCTGAATTCTCTTGTTTTCTCCCTACCATTTCTGGCCTTGAAAAACAACATGAACAGATGGCTGCCAAAGGTCATGCTCCTCCCTTTCTCTTTGACTGTGTTTATTATTCTCTAGCTCCTCCTCCACAGTCACGGAAAGCCCTTGTGCAATTCAAGTATGTTAAGCTGAGCTACAGAGAATTTGGCTCTTGTCACTGCACAGTATCCTAGCTGGCTGCCTTTAGGCAAGCCATGGATCTCTAAACAGGCTACTGGAAATGTAGAGTCTGTGCCCTATTTCCAGATCTCCAGAGAACTTACTTCTAGGGCTCTGTGCTGTGCTTTGAACCAAGATGGGATCTAGGATCCTATGGCCATTTTCAGGGCTGTAAAATTTATTACACCTTTTACCATGACTCTATATCTAAATAGGGTTAAGGCAGTATATTCCCAGCCTCTATTGGATTCTATATATACATAGGATAGAACAAAAAGGTTCTAATTCCAGATGTGCTGACTTCTTATAGCCATCTCAAAATTAAGCAGTAACATTAATTTTGTCAGAGTTTTTAACTGTACAAAATAGCATGGATGTGAATGTTCCCTGCAATGATACAAATTACAACCCATCCATACCTAACTGCTCTGCGTGACTCTTTTAATGTTCTCCCAGAAGTTGGACTCTGGGTCATTTCTTCTCAGTGGTCCTATGAAACATGCTGGAGACCTTACTTTCCTTTGCTATTGAGATGATACTGGCAGATCACAGGGATTGTCCATTGGTTATCTCCAGCTCTTATACATGGCTTATGATCTTCTGTTTTGATCATATAGTTCTTGAATAGGATTCTTCACTCTAACTCCTTATTTGTTATGTTTTACTGCTCACACCCAGTATGTGTCTCTTCATAACCGTATGACACTCAATTTTAATTACTCAAATAGTACGCGTTGTATGATTCACAGCAAAATAGCCACACTGGAAGAATGTTGGTATTAAAAAGATGGATCTTTGTTTCAGTAGAAAATCTGAGGCCAATATAAGTATGCAATTTCTCATCAGAAATCTAGTCTATTTCCTCTTTCCTTCATTTTGGGCCTAATTCATTATGTATTTGTAGTGTTTGTCCAAAGTGGAATATTGCACGTGAAAGCCTGCCTGTTTCCTACTAATATTCTTGTTGAAGATGCCCTCCCTGCATGTATATATTATTCCCATAGGATGGAGACTGAACCTATTATTGGTGTGTAGGAATTTTTGGGTGCAAGTCAGTCAATAAGTTATTGAGTATTCATTAATTTCCTATTATGTGCCAGGCACTTTGCTAAGTAGTGGGTGTACAAAGAAAGGCAAAAGACAGTCTCTGTCCTTAAGGAACTTACAATCTAATGATCAGTCCTTTTTTCCCTAACTTAAAGTTTTAGAAAGTTGATGAGAACATTTTTAAGTGAAGGGGACTTACTTGTCAATGGCCACACAGCCAGTATTTTTTCGAGGCAGAACATGAATCTAGAACTTCCTAGTTTCTGGGCCAGTTCTCTACCCACTTATGAGATAAAGTCTCTTATTATTTACAGAAACATTTTATAAATGTGGGAAAATAGGTATATTTATTAGTACTTGCAGATGCTAACTCAGTCATCTTTTTTGTTATTAATAAGATCTAAGATATTTTTCATGCTTCTGATGTTATTCTATCCATCAGGCTCCTTGGGAAGAGATTCCTCAATAGTCTAACAATTATGTACTTACAGGATGGATGGTATCTATGAAGATTTAGAGTTGGAAGACACCTTAAAGTTCATTTAGTTCTAGTCTATCATTTTGTGGTTCAGAAAACTGAGGTCTGGAGAGATAAAATTAATTCTTTGAAGTTGAAATAAGTAGTTTCAGAACTGGGATTTGAATTCTATTTCATTTATACAGTTCTTTTCCTATGCAACATTGTATTCCACTTGCAGTTATTCTAATCTATGTTCTGATGTCTTTGTTCTCATTAATGATTTTCCCCCTCTCTGTAACTTCTTGTCCCCCAACTCCACCTCCCCAATCCCCATAAGCATAGCCAAAACTATGTTAGTATCTAAGTCTGATAGCTTTACCATTCTTGATGGTGAAAAGAGAGATAAAAATAATTGTGGCTCTTTTCTATCTTTTTTTTTTTTCTGGTTTTGACCTCCTTTTGAACCTTATCCATAAATGCCCCTGAGATGACTTTGCTTAGTTGGGTCTCTTGCCAAGTTTTCTTTTAAACAGGTTTTGCTTTTTTATTGACTCTATTTTATGTGGCAATATTGTTCGTAATTTTTCACCACATTTCTCCATAAGATTTTACAAACCTACTTATATTCTTAACTAATGTTACCCTTGGATTGCATGTCTCTCTCTACTTGACAAGTAAGTCAAGTATTTTCTGATTAAGGCATTTAGACTCTTTGTCATGTCATAGTAGTTAACTTCTATGTGAAATTATAGTAATAAATGTCTATGTCATTTCTTCAATTCATATCACATTTTTGATCACCAGTAACATGTTTAAATAGGTCTGGTTGAGTTTTAAAATTTCATGTCTTGCCTATTTTTCATTTTTATTCTTTTTCTTTTAACTTTGTATTAATTTTTATTTTTGCTCTAGGAAGACTGATTGCAGCCAGTAATTCAATATGACTCCCATAATGGCAATTAGTCATTTTTTCTTTGTTAAAATATAATAATTTTAATGACTTGTGATGTTATTCAGTGTTACTCATGTTCAGCTTCTCCTTATTCTTTCCTTAGAGAAATTATTCATGGTGCATAGCTGTGTGTTCTACAACTATTAGGTCTGCTTTACTCTTTATTTATTTACTCTATTTCTAATGCATAGATTCAACATAAATTCCATCACTCTCACTGGGCATCATGGTATATGTTGATTTAGCTTGGAGGATCTTACTGAGTTCTATATAGAAATACGTTATCTACCCATACTTTGCAAAAGAGGCTGGTTCATTTGCCACAATTTCCACAGTGGTCTTTTGCAAATACTTATTATGAGCATTGAGATATGATCTGAACAAGTATCCCATGGAATGACATTTCTTATTGCCTTGGGACTGAGGATAAAACCAACTCTGCCAATCCTCACTCCCAGCCGTGCCGTGTTTTTTCCTATCTCTTGAAGGAAACCATGAGCCATTCTTTAGTTTAGCTCTAATGTCCTTTTGTCTCCTGGTATCATTTATATCAGAAAGTAGATTGATATGATTCAATTCCCCTAATGTGGGTGTGTATGTGTGTGTGTGTGTGTGTGTGTGTGTGTGTGTGTGTGTGTGTATCTCCACTTATTGGTTGTTAGACAAGTGCCTCACATTTAGAGTGTCAACAGTCATGGTAATGTCTATAAATTGTCTAAAAACTGTGTGGTACTTAGAACCTTTGGCCCCTCTTTCTCTGCTACTGTGACTGCAGACTCAGAAGGGGGATGCATGGGACTGGGAACCATTTTACATTTTTCATTGTTTCATGATTTGCCAGAACAAAGAATTCTTCATTGAGCAGCCAGCCTACTGGAAATGAACTTCTTCTCTCTCTTCTTAGAAAGCAGATTTACCCTGCTGACACAACCATATTAAAAACATTTCTAGAAGGATAAAATCAACCACAGCTTGAGCTCTGATGGTTTGAACTCTTACAGGCCATAGTAAATTCTATGTTGTCATGAGACATTTTAGCAGAATTTCTTTTTAAAATGAAAGAGAATAAAATTATTTGTACCAGATAAAATACTGGAGTTGGAAAGGACTTAAATTTTTCTCTAGTTCATATTATTCATTTTATATATAAACTGGGGGATTAGAGAAATGGAATAATTTGCCCAACATCCCATAGTTATTTTGAAGCAAAGATTCATCTATCTTTGGATAATCAGACTGATGCCATTTATCCTGCAATTTTTTTTTCTTTCCAGGAGAAGAATACTTCCTACCTTAAAGCTAAATGCTTGGTTTGATATTTGACATATACAGCAAATGACATTTTTCTTTATTATTTCTTAATAGAGAAGGATAGAAGGGATATGGGTATGTATTCCATTGCAAGAAAACACAACATGTAAAAATCTGCATGTGTAAAAGAGAGGATGGATCTTGGAATTAGTCTGACTATTTGGAAATATGCTATAAGATAAATGTTATGTAACCTGTCCGTACTCATTAAGACAGAGATAATACTACTAGGCATTTGGCCCAAGGAAGTAAAAGACGGGAAGAAAATCCCATATACACCAAAATATAGCAAAAAAATAGAAACAAAATAGCTCTTCGTTGATCAGTGAATGGCTAAGCAAATTGTGGTATATGAATGTAATGGAATATTACCATACTATAAAATGATGAATATGAAAATTTTAGAGATGTGTGGATAGTTAGATGAATTAATATAACACAAAGTAAGAGGAATCAGAAATGCACTGACTACAAAATACAAATAGAACAAAAACTCCTAGCTAATTATCATCTGATTATTAGAATCAAACTTGGTCCTAGAAAACAGCAGAGAAAATATAACTCTCTCCTTTCTTTGCAGAGGTGGAATAATATGAATGTAGAA
>JAQQSU010015618.1:0-11129 GCA_028627135.1 Pseudochirops cupreus
CTCATAAAGTCATTTGCTTCCATTTTCTCCACTCTAATTCTGAAGGAATTATTCTCTTCAATGAGCTTTTGATATTCTTTTTCCATCCTCCAAATTTGACTTTTTAAGGCATTCTTCTCCTCATTGGTTTTTTGGGCCTCTTTTGCAAAGGGCAAAAATACAGTTAGTCTATTTTTTAAGGTGTTGTTTTCTTCAGTCAGGTTGTTGACTCTTTTCATGATTTTCTTGCATCATTCTCATTTCTGTTCCCAATTTTTCCTCCTCTTCTCTTATTTGATCTTCAAAAGCCTTCTTAAGCTGCTCTATAGCTTGTAACCTGTTCACATTTTTCTTGGAAGCTTTTGGTGCAGGAGTTCTGACTGTGTTGTCTTCCTCCTGATCCATGCTTTGATGCTTTTTGTCCCCAAAAAAGTAATCTAAAGTTGGGTTGCTATGTTTACTTTGCTTCCTTTGCCTGCTCATGTTGTCAGTCAATTACTTAACTTTTGGGTTCTGTAGAACTCTGCTTCCAGAGAGGGGAGCTCTGTCCCAAATCACAGGGATTTTCACAGCTTCTTGAGCTATTAGGAGGCTGCTATCTCTGCAGACCCTACCACCTTTGTCTCACTGGACACGCATCTCAGGACCACCACCCAAGACCACGATCCCGATTCAGGCAGCTTAAGGCAAGAGCACTTGGCCTCTGAATGATCACTTTGCCCCCCTGCAGTCTGCAGGCTATGAGCTCTGAAGCAGTCATGTGGAGGTGGCTGCAGGGCCACTGCTTCTGCTGCTTTCTTGCCCTGGGGGTGGATGGCCAGATCTGCTTGTCTCCCCTAAATTTAGCTGACTTCCACTGACCTTTTACTTTGTCCTTATTTTTTATGGGTTGATAATTCTGGAAACTGCCACAGCTGCCAGTGGCCCGCTCTCCTGAAAGCTCCGGCCATGGCCTGGCCACCCTGGGGCTAAAGCCTGTGGTTCATGTGGTGCTGGTGTAGGCTCCCAACGTGCTGTGATGAACTCTTCCCTTCCTACCAGCCAGGCTGCCTTCTGTGGGAGCTTTGTTTCTCTGTATTTTTCATTCTGGAGCTCTAAAATTTGTTTAGAATCATGTTTTTTTAGGTATTTGAGGTGTTTATGGGGGAAGCTGCAGAGTTTTCCTGGTTCTACACTGCTGTCTTGACTCAGCCCCCAGAAACATAGAATGTTAATACTGCATAAGGCAGTCCTATATGGAGTAGATGGAATAGGGAATAGAGAATATGAGAACTATTAGGGACATTGGAAGAGAATTTTCAGAGCTGGGAGAGAAATTAGGACATAAAGTTTCAAAATTGTAAGGGATCTTATATCATACAATATGCATGTTAGAACAGGAAAGAACCTTATGGAAATCATTGAATATCAAAGCTCCAAGATGATATAGGTGTTATGTAGCTCAATCCCCTCATTTTTCAAATGAGAAAATGGAAAATCAGGAAGATGATATGATTTGCCAATATCTGGGAAGTGACCTGGCTGAAACTTGTACTGAAGTGTTCTGAGGCTACCTTGAGTTCAGTGTTCTATCCATAACACCCTACTGTTCCCCTTGCCTTGCTTTTTGTCCACAGCAGTTTCGAGGTGTTGAAGGACTTTAATTATTTTCAACAAGAAGGGAAAAAACAATAAGAAAAGTAGAGATGGAAAGTTATGAGGGGTCTTTTTTTTTCCTTTGAACATTTTAACTTATTTTTAGTTTTCAGTATTAATTTCCACAAGATTTTGAGTTACAAATTTTCTCCCTGTCTTTCCCCTACCCCCATCTCAAGATAGCAAGCCTACTGAATACTCCTACCTCCCCAATGTGCTCTCTCTTATATCCTCCCCCATATCCCCTCTATCTTTCTAGTAGGGCAAGATGGATTTCTATACCCCAGTGCTTGTCAGTTGCATGTAAAACAAACAAACAAACAATTTTTTATCATTTGTTTTTAAAATTATGATTTCCAGATTCTTTACATTCTTCCCTCCTCACCCTACCAACACTGGGAAGATAAGCAATTCAATATAGGTTGTGCATGTGTAGTTATGCAAAACATTTTTATATTGTGAAAGACTATATTTCCCTCCAGCCTATCCTGCCCCCCACTTATTCTATTTTCTACTCTGACCCTGTTGCTTTTCAAATGTATGTGCTTCTAACTACCCTCTTCCCCAATGTGCCTTCCCTTCTATCATCCCCCCTCTTATACCTCTCCCCCCAACTTTTCTATAGGGTAAGATATCCAGATGATTGTGTATGTTATTCCCTCCTTAAACCAAATTCAGTGAGAGTAAGGTTGACCCATTCCCTTTCACCTTCCTGCTCTTCCCCTCCATTGTAACAGTTTTCTCTTGCCTCTTTTATATGAGATGATTTGCCCTATTCTATCTCTCCTTTCCTCCTCTCATTATATTCCTCTCTCACCTCTTAATTTTATTTTTTAGATATCATCCCTTTCTTTTCAACTGATTCTGTGCACTCTATGTATACATGTACACAGATATACACGCTCACATAGGTATTTATACACACATACACCCTCCTATACATACATATTTATGTATGTATACATATATATTCCCTTCAAGTATCCTCACACTGAGAAAAGTCTGAATTAAAATTATCATTTTTCCATATAGGAATGTAAATGGTTCAACTTTAATAAGTTTCTTATCATTTCTTTTTCCTGTTTACCTTCTCATCCTTCTTTTGCTTCTTGTATTTGAAAGTCAAATTTTCTGTTCAGCTCTGGTTTTTTCATCAAGAATGCCTGAAAGTCCACTATTTCATTTAATGACCATATTTTCCCTGTAGCATTATACTCAGTTTTGCTGGGTAGGTGATTCTTGGTTTTAGTTCTAGCTCTGTTGACCTCCAGAATATCATATCTCAAGACCTTCGATCCCTTAACATAGAAGCTGCTAGGTCTTGTATTATCCTGATTGTATTTCCATAATACTCAGTTTTTTTCTTCCTGACTGCTTGCAGGATTTTCTCCTTGACCTGGGAACTCTGGAATTTGGCTATAATATTCCTAGGAGTTTTCTTTTTTGGATCTTTTTCAAGAGACAATCGGGGAATTATTTCTATTTTGCCCTCTGGTTCTAGAATATCAGGGCAATTTTCCTTGAGAATTTCTTGAAGGATGATTTCTAATCTCTTTTGTTTTTGGTCATGGCTTTCAGGTAGTCCAATATTTTTTAAATTATCTCTTCTGGTTGTATTTTCCAGGTCAGTGGTTTTTCCATTGAGATATTTCACATTGCCTTCTATATTTTCATTTGTTTGTTTCTGTTTTTTAGTATCTTGATTTCTCATGAAGTCACTAGCTTCCATTTGCTCTAACCTAATTTTGATATAATTCTTATCTTCAGTGACTTTTTGAAATTCCTTTTCCATCCGGTAAAGTTGGCTTTTTAATGCATTCTTCTCCTCATTGGCTTTTGGGGCCTCTTTTGCCATTTGCGTTAGTCTATTTTTTAATGTGTTATTTTCTTCAATTTTTTTGGGGGGGGTGCAACCTCCTTTAGCAGACTGTTGACTCTCTTTTCATGATTTTCTTCCATCATTCTCATTTCTCTTCCCAATTTTTCTTCTACTTCTCTTACATTATTTTCAGAATCTTTGTTGAGCTCTTCCATGGCCTATGACCAGCTCGTATTTGTCTTGGAAGCATTTGATGAAGGAGTTTTGACTTCACTGACTTCTTCTGGTTCCATGTTTTGATCATTTTTATCCCCTAAAATGGTCTGATTGCACTTCATCTGCTTGCTCATCTTGCTAGTCAATTACTTGAGTTTTGAGCTCTTTGCCAGGGTAGAACTCTGCTTCCAGATTACAGAGAGATATGTCCCAAATTGCTGGGGTTTTTGCAGATGTTTTCAGAGGTATGAGGAGGTTCCCCTCTCTACAGACACCCCAAGCTGTGGCACACTGGTGTTTCTCACCCCAGGACTGCCACCAAAGACAGTGAACCCAGCTGCAAGCAGGTCAAAGCAAGAGCAACTATCCTTTGAATGGTTGGTTGGTCCCCCTAAGTTCAATCTGCATGCCAGGCGCTCTGGAGGCAGCCATATGGCAGCAGCTGCAGCCACATTGCCTCTTCTACCTCTCACCCAGGGGGCAGAGGCCAGACCATGCTATTCTGTTACCTAGTTCCAACAGAGTTCTCCACTGACCTTTTACTTTCTTTTTGGAGTTCATGGGTTGAGAAGTCTAGAAACTGCCACAGCTGCTGATGATTCACTCTCCTGAAGTCTGCTCTGGCCAGTCTGTGCTGTGGGTTGGGGCTACACTGGGTCTGGTCATGGGTGGTTCACACAGAATTGTACGCAGCTCCTAGTGTGGTGTGATGGACCATGATGCCAGCCTGCCAGGCCAGCTTGAGTGGGAGATTTGTTTCTCTCTTTCACTTTGTGGGGTCTATAGCTCTATCTTGGCTCCACCTATGAAGAATCAAAAAAAAACTTCATCTTAGCCCTGTTTGGTGTTTGTTGGAATGCAAATTAAGTTAAACCAAATATGAAGCTTTTTACATTCTCTTAAAATTCTGTGTTTTCTGTTTCTCTCTCTCCCTGTCTCTCTTGACTTCTCTCTCCAGCAGTGTGTGTGTGTGTGTGTGTGTGTGTGTGTGTGTGTGAGAGAGAGAGAGAGAGAGAGAGAAAGAGAGAGAGAGAGAGAAGAGAGAGATCTTTTGCAGTTTGGTAAAGTCTGTGGACTACTTTTAACTTTGTATTTTAAATGAATTAAAGTCAGTGTGGTGGAGCAGAACAAGCACTACATTGGGAATCCAATGGTCAAAATCCCATTGTTACTACTCTTGTGACTTTGGTCAAAGCACTTACTCTCTCATAGATTCAGTTCAATGAGGGTGCACATTAAATGACCTACCTGCAAGGTCCCCTCCAGCTTTAAATTTCTGGTCCTTAATTGATATATCTCTCTCTCTTCTCTTCAGTTGGATGCACTTAATCTTTCTGCTTCTGCACCCACTTTCTTACTTCCTTAGGATGCCAGGGTCTCCCTCCTACTCACCCATAGGCCCTGGGATTGTTGGCAGTTTTGTGAGAGTAAGATTCAAGGATGGTGAATTTCTATCTATGAGAAAAACTAGATAGTTTTCTCTACTTTAACATTTTATGTCATAGATGGGGATCATCTTTATTCTGGCATTTTTTTTTCCAACAAAGAATCACTTCTTGAAGACCTAAGGTATACAAAGTCACTTTCACCATAATTTACTTTGCTAAGGGCCTTCACTGGGTAGGACTTCCTAGTGTTCCATAATAGTTCACAAACTCTATAAATTTCAGTCTGCCTTAACTATAAAATTTTGAATCTGCCCTGGGGTATTAAAAAAAAATCCTCAATACTGTCTTTGGCTTGGGCAGGTAGGTAATGCAGTAGATAGAAACAAACAACTTCAGTTAGGAGGGCTTGAGTTCAAATTCAGCCTCAGACACTTACTAGCTGTGTGACCCTGGCCAAGTCACTTAATCCTGATTGCCTTCTAAATTTATATTTTCTTCTGCTCCCCAAACCACCATAGATCTGATGCTAGGTGGTACAGTGAGTAGGACACTGCAGTCAGTAAGACCCCAGTACAAATCCAGCCTTAGAGACTTACTAGGTGTGTGGTCCTGAGCAAGTCATGTAACCTCTGTTTGCCTCGGTTTCCTCATCTCAGAAATGAGAATAATAATAGCATCTACCTCCTAGAATTATCATTAGGATCAAATTAGATGATATTTATAAAGTACTTTTAAAAACTTGAGGTGGCCTAAAAATCTAGCAATGCTACTGCTGCTGAAACTGGTGAAAATTTTCATATAATTCAGAAGAAACTTTGCATTGTATAGATCAGGGGTAGGGAACCTGCAGCCTTGAAGTTACATGTAGCCCTCTAGGTCCTCAAGTGTGACCCTTTGGTTGAATCCAAACTTAACAGAAAAGGACTTATGCTGTGACCTTGAGGCCATAGATTTCCTACCCCTAGACTCTAGATCAGCAGCAGAGAAAATGATGATGTAGTTGAGAAAGGTGATAAGACCCCATTTTTCTTTCCTATTTAGATTCTATTTGCAGGAGTCTGTTGGATACAAGGAAAACTAATGAACATCATAAGAGGGAAAAAATGCCCAAGTCTGCAAGAATACATTTCTAGTTCAGCGTTACTCACCTGCAATGCTCTATCCATTATTATCCTGTCTTTTGTAGATGGTTCTTTGAATGTTGAATAGTCACAATGGTACAGTTTCCTGATGAAATGATGTTTCTGCTGTGATTTTTGTTGGATACTTTTTTAAAGAATCTACTTAAATTACTACTACTTTATATAAACACAATCATGTTGAACATTTTCTGCACTACCCAGCACATCATCCACCTGACTTCTCTTCATTCTAAAGAGATGTGGCATAGTTTTTTGGGTGGAGTGGTGGGTTTGGATTTGGGAAGATCTAGGTTCAAATTACACTTAAGGCTCTTACTATATGACTGTGGATAAGTAAGTTACTTAACTAATGAGACATAAGTTCTTCATCTATATTATGGGTCTCATAAAAATTCCTACCTTACTGAGTTTCTTTAAAAAAATGAGAGTTGATTCCATAATAATATAAATATGAGTCATTCTATAATACTCTCTAACATACCTCCTACTACACTCCTGTTTTCAAGCCTGGATGATTTGCCTTAGATTCTCCTCATTGGAGGAGAAAAGAATGATACTACATCCCTGCTTTGCTGGTGAGTGGAGTTAGCTCAAGAGCTTGGGATAAGAGGAACTTCCCTTCCCCTTCTCCCTTAGAGAAAGGAAACCTGTGATTCCAGATACACTTTGAGAAGAAATCCAAAGGGAAAGAAGATAGACTATGTAGGGGCAGGCATGTAGGGAAAACCCAAATCCCCAACACATTCCTGATCACCTCCTTGCCTTCCTAGAAACAAAGGAATTTTCCCTTCAGTTATATTTAGTCCTTTCCCTTAGTTGAGTTGAGATATCTTATACACCATTTGAAAGTTTGTTCACTCTAGGTAATTGCCTGCTATATTCTGATCTGTACAACTGCTGTGATTTCTCTTTGTTATCTGCTTGGATAAATGTGTTTATTTTCTACTCACTATGTGTGATCACCTTTTGGATGAATGGCATTTAATAGGAAGAAGTCAAACAGAGATGTCTATTCTGCTACCTTTTGAGTCAAACAATGACACCTCCATGCTACATGTAGGCGATGTCCTCAGTATATACATAAAATGGGGGTAATTTTATCATCTAAATCATGGTATTATTGTGAAAATTATTATGATAATATGAAGAATTTTGCGAATCTTAAGATGCTAAAGAAATATTAGCTTTTAATATTATCTATTATTTTATGTGTGTTTTATAAGATGTATCTGCTCTGTGGGGAAAAAGTAGCAATAGTCAAAAGCTGTCTGTGCTTACAACTCATGATAAACAACAGAAAGGGACTCAAAAGAACACTAATGTTTACAGCATCGAGCAAGGGTCTGTTTTACTACCTTTTTGTACAGCCTTCTGCCTGACCTTTGTTCTCCTACCTCCTTTGCCTAGGGGGAGCAAGGTGGTGTAATGGATAGAGCTGGTTCTGGAGTCAGTAATACCTGAGTTCTAATCCAGCCTCAGGCACTCCTTACTTGTGTGATGCTAAGTTACTTAATTTCTGTCCAGTTTCCTTATATGCAAAATGAAGATACCTATATCCCAGAGTTTTATAGGGATTAAATGAGATAAAATTTGTAAAGTGCTTAGTACAATACCTCATATACACTATGGGCTCAATAAATGCTTCTTTTCTGCCTTTCCTTTTCCCATTTTCTTCCTGAATATCTATATAATCCTGTGAGCAGCTTCAGAAACTCTGGTCCAGAAGGTTAGTCACCATTTTATCCTCTGTATCCTTCGTGGGACACAAAATATCAATTTCCTAAGCCGTGGAAGAGTTTTCAGATGTGATACTGGGGGGACTGTTCACTCAAAGACCCAGAGGAAATCAAAGATCTTTTGCAATATTAAAACAAGCATCATTTGAATCAAAATAGTTCATCAAGGTCAGATTTCAATCTCAACAGAAAGATTTAACCTAAGAGAAATGTGACTGCTCTGGTGTTGCAGATATTGAGATTTCTTGGAGGAAGCATGATGTAGATTATTTAGTTTGGTGAGTCCTAACTACAACTACACTCATTGATATCATTCAGAGAGTATCTTTTTCCATAAAAAAAAAAAACCAAAAACAAAAACCTTTTATTCTTTTTATTTAAAAGATTCTTACTTCTTAAAATATATACTTCTTTTTTTGCTTTTTTTTGGAGGGCAGTTGGGGTTAAGTGACTTGCCCAAAGTCATACAGCTACTAAGTATGTTAAGTGTCTGAGGTCGGGTTTGAACTCAGGTCCTCCTGACTCCAGGTCCAGTGCTCCATTCACTGTGCCACCTGGCCATCCCTATACATTTTTGAAATGAATTTATTCTTCCTTGCATTCCGCTCCTTCAAGATCCATTTGCAGTCTTTGGCCTCCTTTCCTAGTCCTGTTTTATTAGGGCCTCCTGGCTTCTGAGAATTTAAAACTGAAGCATTGACCATGGTAGGATCTCAAATAGAACCTACATCTTTTAACTTCTTCTCCAGTGTTCTTTCTACTCCCCGACCATGTTAAGTATAGATCTCCCCAGGAATACTGGAATGAATGAGATCAATCTAAGTTGTCTCTGAGCCAGTTTAAAAATAGTGGATCCAACAAAGGCTATTATTATTGGTCCCACAATGGCCTGGGCTGCCTAGTAGAGCTCCCAAATGGAATTGATTTCCCCATCTTCCTTCTTACCCTGCCCCCAAGCTGAGTTGATTAAGTCAAGATATGATGGTTACTTCTTCCAGAAGCTGCTGCCTTGCCTGAAGAAATAATCCAGAAGGAGACAAGTGCACTGCAAAATCTTGAATAGGTCCCTGTAAAATGTGCAAAATAATGCATTACCCAGGAATAGAAGTCATTTCACAGACACAATGCATGCACAGCTATCCTTTCAGGGAGTTCTCTGCTTTTTAGTCTTTTTTCTGGAAACTCATCAGAAGTAAAATAGATTTTTTAAAAATTCTGCTACTTCAGAAAATTCATACCAATTCAATGCTTGTAAAGATAGACAAAGAGCTTTTTTTGAAATCTCTGGCACACTCTGCCTATTCGTGTAAATGCACATACTCGTTGTACACTTACATGTTGTTATTTAGTAGTTTCAGTTATATTTGACTGTGATATTTGAGGTTTCTTGGCAAAGACATTGCTTCTCCAACTCATTTTACAGATGGGGAAACTGAGGCAAACCAGGTAAAGTGACTTGCCTAGGGTCACACAACTCATAAATATCTGAAGCCAGATTTTAAACTCAGATATTTCTGATTCCAGCACTGTTGTTCTATCTACTGTACCACCTAGCTGCCCAATATGTATGTATATATGTGTATAAATCATTCATAGAGCATAGACATTTTGTATGTGTATCTATCTATGCTTGGCAAAATTTTATTTGGAATATATTCTAATGAAAAGAATCACAGTGAAATATCCAGAGCTAGGGTCCCACTTCTACAGCTAACTGATTATTTGACTTTGTGAAAGTTACTTTTGATCACTGTGTTTTGGTTTCTCTATTTAAAAAATGAAAGTTGTATTTCAAGGCAACTTTTTTTTTTGTTTTGGTCATGGACAATTTTCACATTTGGGTAAACCACATGAGTACTTTCTCAGTATTATGTTCTTAGGTCCATAAAATGGATAGAAGATTACAAAAAGCAGAAATTATATTAAAATGCAGTTAAGAGAATACATTTTTTTGAAAATTTCAATGTAACCTACATTAGTAGCACATTAGATCTCTAAAATCTCTCTTAGTAGTAAAAAGGATTTTATATTCTAAGTTCTAGCTTTCTTCCCAGAACTAGCAGTTCTCAACCTGTGGGTTATGTTCAATTTAAATACATCCTACATATCACATATTTATATTACAATACATAACAGTAGCAAAATTACAGTTATGAAGTAACAACGAAAATAATTTTATGGTTGGGCGTCACCACAACGTGAGGAACTATATTAAAGAGCCGCAGCATTAGGAAGGTTGAGAACCACTGGTCTAAATGATCTCTATTCCCTTTATGTCATGATTTGTTATTGAACTGTATTATTTTCATAGTTTTGGAATCAAGTGCATTCTCGAAAAAACAACAAGGAGTGAAAGCATATTGAAGCGTGTTGTGGTTAAAAGGAGGCTGTCAGGAAAGATGGTGCAGGAATGACCTTGACCTGGCATTCAGAGAGCCAAGATCCTAACCTTGGCTCTGCCATTCTTTGGGTGACTTTGGACAAGGCAGCTTCCTTCCCTGAACTTCAGCTCTTTTATTCATCTGCTAAATTAGAGACATGGCCTAACATCCTCTAATATCTCTTTGAGTACTGAAGTGTTATTGTTCTTTGGTATGAAGGCAGCAATGCACTGATTCCATACTTCATGCAGTAACACCCCCAGTAGTTCCTCATAGATTTACCTAAATCAGCCTTAGGATATTGCAGCAATACATCATAACTGTTAAAAGAGGGAATTCTATTAAAACCTATCATACTGAGTTGTAGGCCTGATTAAATCATACAAATATAGACTGCCCCTGAGACATCTAGGTGGTGGAGTAGATAGAGGACTGAAAGTGCAGTTGGAACATTTGATTTAAAATCCTCCCCCAGGGGAGTCAACATGGTGGCATAGAAGCAGGAGAACTCCGTGCCCCCCCCCATACCACTTCAAATACCTATAAAATATGATTCAAAACAAATTTTGGAGCTCCAGAACCCACAAAATGACAGAGAAACAAAGCTCCTGCTGAAGGGAGCCCGGCAGGCAAATGAGAAGGGTTCATCGCAGCAAGCTGGGATCCCAGCCTGGCATGAAACCGTGGCTTGGCCCTGGGACAGCCAAGACAAGCCATGGGTGGAACACTCAGAAGAGTGGATCACCAGCAGCTGTAGCAGTTTCCAGAATTATCAACCCATAAGAGCTAAGGACAAAGTGAAAGGTCAGTGGAACTTGGCTAAATTTGGGGGA
>JAQQSU010015619.1:0-11129 GCA_028627135.1 Pseudochirops cupreus
AAACCTCTGCCTTTCGCTTTTCCACCCTGGAGGTGTTTTGGCCAGATGCTTTTCTCCCCCTATTTTGCAAGTCCCACTGACCTAGTGCTGAACACTGCTCGCAGTTGCTGCTAATCTGAGGCTCCTCCGCTCTTCCCGTCCAGCCGCCCCTGAGGCACAGCCGAGGTTTCAGGCCAGGCTGGTTTCGTTTCGCAGTGCTGATATGGTTCCTCGTAGCCAAGCTGACTTTAGTGGAAGGTATATTTGTGTGTGTTTTGGAGTTCTAGGATTAGTTTAGAGTCCTATTTTATGCATGTTTTGGGGTGGCTATGTGAGAGCTACGATATGTTGCTGCTGCTACACTGCCATCTTGGCTCTGCCCCCCTTGAAATTTTTCTGAAATGTGTACAGTATCTCACTTTGTTTGATGACTATAAAAAATGATTCAGTAGAGTAAAACACAGCCTCAAGTATTCTTCTTCAAAAAAAGTGTCTTCAATATGTAAGTAAAATCATGCAAAATACTTTCAAAGAGTAATAGAAGGTATGGTGTAAATTTGTTCAACAGCCCTCTAATTTTCAATATCCCTTGAGGCACAAACCAAGGATCTAAGCACTTCCCAGAATATTTGTCATTGTTTTGAAGGAGGTACAATGCAGAGTCCAAGGTGAAGAAGGATCCCTAATAGATAGGGAAGTCCATCAGATGCTCTTGTATTTGGCTGATATTGTACCAATCGCTTCAGACCTTGTAATACTGAAGAAATTTCTAAATGATGAACTTTGAGTTTGACTGAATTATTCACACAGGACCAAGGTGATGAAGATAATATTATCCAAACTGTCATACACAGTGGAAAGGACAACATTTAAAGCTTGACCATCACATGTATGTATAAATTACATATATATAAACATTGGTTTATATATTTCTATCTATACATATTTATTACATATATATATATACACATATATTTTTGGGGAAGATATTTCTAATAGACAACGAATTGTGCCCAGAATTGACTATAAGAAGGAGAGCAAGCTGGATTATTTGAGGAAATTGTAAGGTTCTTTTTAGTACACTCAAGATTCTCCCTGAAATAAAGGCTCACCTATTAAATGTCAAGGTTTTTCTGGTGATTTTTTATAGATGCAAATCATGCAACACTAAAATATTCAAAGAATTTAAGTTGAAGGTCACCCTAAAGCAATAGAGAGGTAGTTTTCTGATGCTGAAAAGAGTCTACAAGAATAGCACTTGTGCGATATTTGGTATAACTAAAGGTAGATATTTTCTGTGGAAAGTGATGAAGAATCACCTGTCAATAATCCATGTCTATTTTAAAGAACCATCCAAAGGACCTGGGATGAACAGGCTGCAACACTTTACAAATGATGGAATAGACAGTAGTGGTATAAAAGAAGTCATTAGAGAGAGGTATGATTAAATTAAAAAAAAAAGATGAATTGTTCACATAGTCAAAGGGATAGCCAATAGAAAGACTGCATGTTCCATTGGTGTCAAGAGAATGCAGTGTCTATCCAGTGTGAAGAAAATGCCCTTAAACTGTCTGCTTACCCAACCCTGAGCTGATTATTGCAGCAGGAGGATCCCATACTGTGGTCAAAACACACAAAAAAATGTATAAAAACTTATGCAAAGAAGATTCCTCTCACCATCGGTACATGGAATCTGTGTACACTTATGGACAATGCAAAATCCAGTAGACATGAAAGACAAACAATTCTTATGGCAACAGCACTTAACAGATATCACTTCCAAATAGCAGCCCTGAGTGAAACAAGTTTGGTAAACAAAGGCCCGTTTACTGAAGTCAGAGCTGGATACATGTTTTTTTGGTTGGTTTGTTTGTTTGTTTTCTGGAGTGACTGCATTGTGAAAATGGTGTAAGTTTTGCGATCAGAATAGTATGAATCCCCACATGAATGAGGGCACAAATACATTAATATATTGCTCGCTGTCCCTTCTCCCTCCCTCTTCCTCTCCATCTCTCTGACTCTGATGATATGTATTAACCATGTTTAACAATTTCAGAAGCATTCTTTCAAGGATGATTAGACAATAACAAAAGCACTAATAAGAAGCAGAGGAAAACCAAAAACACTGCATTTGGAATCAGAAGACCTGAGTTTCAGTTTTGGTTCTAACATTTACTAGCTTTGTAACCTAGAATAAATGAATAACTTGATCTTTCTATATCCTAATACGTGTAAAAATAGTTGTCATTCTGTTTTTTATTGATGTTCATGTCAAAGGAGAATAACTGAATGTTCTGTAGACAAATAGAGAAGAGGATATCAGTTCTAACACTGTGTCTAAGCTTATGGAGAGTTCCCAAATCTATACTGAAGGACAGAATAGTCAAGGAAGGATGGGACAGAGTGATACCTACATGCATCAGAAAAGATAGATTAATGAACATAGCCCTCTGTGTTTGGGACAGAGTTTGGACTAAGGCTTTGTAGATTATAAAATAGAAGCTGGATGTGGCCTTCTAAACATATGATATGTATCTAGAGGGTACAGTGTGTTCAAGTTATTCAAGTCAGTAAGCTTGTTCCCCATTGCTTTAACTGTAGCTATGTAGGACAATAAAGTACTAAGATAATTCTAGGTATCTCCACATTATTTCATGTACCCAGTTAGTCAAGATGGAAGAAAATGTAACATCATTAAGCAGTATACAGGGTGGAACTTGGCCATTTGCCTATTTCTTTTCAGAGTTGGTTGTGTGGTGTTTCAGGGAAGAATTTGGAAGATATAAGTTGCTAAAAATAAAATCTCCCTTGTAAAAATGTTTAAAAAAATGTTTAAAAGTCAGTAATGATCACATGGTAGGGATCAAAGTTTCCTGTCAGGAAGAAAGAAGAATGATAATCTACTTTGAAATACTTAATATTTGGAGTAGATCCTTGTCCTCTGGGAAAGGAGATTATGTGCTCAAGAGCTAGTATAAGGGAATTTGAAGACCCATTTGATAAAAATGTTAGCTTATGTAAGTTCAGTAATGAGAGAAAAAGATATGCAGCAGGCTGGTTAGTTTGGTAGCCTTTGAGGATGGGTCAAAAGATAGCCACAGATATTTCAAAGAGAGAGACAGTTAAAAGTAGGAAAGGAAAAAAAAAACACTTTCAAGAGGTATAAGAGAATACTACAAAGAACAGTAAGTTACTAGAACCAAGGGAATACAGCCCTAAAGAAAGCAGGTGAAAGACACAGCTTAACTGAGGAGCACAAGGTGCAACAATTACCTTAGACATTGAAGGCAAAGTTGTGAAATAGGCATCTGAATTTTCATGTTGTATGCGCTTATAAAATACTAATCTTTTCTATGCATATGATTGAATGTCTGGGAAATCTGTTCTGCTTAATCTAATTCTTTCCCTAAAGTTCTCCCAACCATCATTTATATTTTAACATTATATTCATTTCCAAATATATCCTTTCCTCTCCTTTATCCATTGAGCCTTTGTTTATGAAAAATAAAAAAAAATCCAAAAAATCAAGCAGCATATAAGTCATGTCTTACAGTATATGCAATGATATTTCATAAATATAGTTTTACAAGGAGGGGATGGAAGTACATTTTCTCAACTCTTTTCTAGATTCAAGTTTGATTATTATGATTACTCAGTTTTTGTTTCATTTTGTTACTTTTTTTCATTTAAATTATTTCAGTCATTGCGTTACTTGTTTTCCTGGTTCTACTTGCTTCACTCTATATCATCAGATACTACTCATATGGTAAGGGTTGAGGCTACAGGCATTTCTTGATTAAATGAAAAGGGATAGTGATGGTTATGGAAAGAGGAGGTAACTAAAGAAGGGAGGATTTATCAGTATTTCTTAGTAGAAAAGACCTAATGTGTGGCATCTAGGGAGGTGTAGTTGTTAGTCACTAGATTTGGTCTTACCTATATTCTTTATAGGGAAATAAGGCTTCTAAGTTCCTGAATAGCCTTGAAGAATAGCTTAAAATGTAAATACCCTGTAGCCAATATGAGAAAAAATATGTTAACCTTCATGTGCTGCTTAACCAAACATAGACAGAGGAACAGGTAATTTGGAAGTATTGGATGCTGTGACACAATTGATATCAAAGAAAAGGGATGAGGTATTAATGAATGTGATCACAGGTTCAGGAGAAAAGTGGGACTTGACTTGTACAAGTTATGTGGAGGTATAAGTTTCCTTATATGAGGTGATATATCCAGAATTTTAAAAAGCAACATCAAATTATGCAAATCAAACTGTAGCAAGCTTGTTCTAGTAACTTTTAGCCAAAGCTATAGACAGGCACATTAAGTTCTAGTTTTATTCGTCAAAGAAGGCTGGAGGTGACTTACAGTTCTAGAGAGTCTTATGCTTATAATATTCAATCTCTGGTAGGTCTTACCAAAATAGAAAACCCTAAGCATAACCTGGTGATGATATATTTGCTCTCTGAGGGCTGCCTAACTAATTTTGGAAAAGTTCAATACCTGATTTGCAACAAGAGATGAACTATTTGGATCGTCTTTACTCATGCAGACTATTGATCTACTGATGAATGAATGTATAAGTCACAATCTTTGTTTGAAGGTAAATACAGACTAATGTTGTTTGTCCTTTGTTTTTAAAGAAGACCAGTGACATCATGAGGTGATGTTTTTACTTGCTAGTCAATTGGATTTAAGTTAGGAAGAATTGCACAAAGTTGTGATCCTCTCTCTCTCTTCCAGAGTCATCAAAGTCCAGTGACACAACAAAAGTCAGCATGATTGATGATGCTTGGGATGAACTTGGTGTCTTTGAAGTCTGACCAATCTCTAAGTGATCCATAGTACCTGCTTCAGCTGCCTTTATGGCCATTGGAACAAATTATTCTTATCTTCCCATTCTGTAAAGGGAAGTCTTCACATGCTTAGGGTAGACATCCCCCTGACTCACCAACAGATTTGAGGCCTGTCATTTGCCCTCAACCTGGTTTAGCAATCTGCTGAGATGGTTTACAGGTGTGGCTTCTATGCATGTAACAGATTCTTGGAGCAATAGATGAGAGTTGGGTGAATCAGATGGACACCAAAGGTGAACGAGGAGTCCAGAAAAGGGCTCCCTAAGCCCTCACACCAGAGGTGCCAGTATCCCTGAACACCCATACACTGATGTACTAAGTCTTCCATTAGGCATTGGAAATGCAAAGACAAAAATAAAACATTCTGTGCCGTGAAAGACCTTACATTCAATAAAGACTGACAACATGTACATCTATAATTATATGAGCAAATATGTAAAAAACAAATACAAGGCAATTTGGGCAGAGGGTTGAGTGGGGAAGCAGTGGCAACTGTGAGGATTAGGAAAGGCTTGATGTAGACAGTATTACTTAAACTGAACTTGGGAGAAAAAAAACACCACCACAAACCTCTGCCTCTCTACCCTTATAAACCATACTGATTCCCCACATGATGTTTCTCCAGGTAATTTTGTCATATTAGTCCCTCTCTTCCTTTCCCTATCTGTTGTTACTTGAAGCAATAATCTGGAGAATAGAGCACTCTCTAGAAAGGATTACCACAGTGGGAGCCAGGAGGCACAGTGGCAACAAGTGCCTGACATTAAGGAAAGTTGATAAGGATATGTGCTAGAAGGAGGAGAGGCTCCATGGTAAGTCTTAGTGGGAGCCAGGAGATCTGTGATGCAGCCTCATTCTTTTAGTGTGATTTAACCTCTCTGGCCCTCAGATTTGTCATCTGTGAAACAAAATAGACTCAATGTCTCTTCTAGCTCCAAAATTCTAACTCTATGGGAAAGGGAACATTAAAGACAAACTTTATCTATCTCATAGTTTTTCTGCTGTTATCTTTGCCTCCAATTTTAGATTATATTGATTTTTAATATCTAGTTATATGCCCTCTATGGCAGGTAGATGAAGTGGGCAATACTTGTTACTCTACATTGTTTATATGCGTGAGTGTATATTTTTAGATAAATATGCAAAGAAATACATGGACATTGTGTTTTACTGTCAATTAGCAATGATTGTTCTGTCTGTGGCTGCTTTCTAAAAGCCATTTTTCATTGGTACTGATTTAGTCGCTCCCCACTTATACTGACCCTTACTATTCAATAGACAGGATCACACTAAAAGTCATTTTTACAATGTTTTCCAATTTGAAAAGATTTTTTCCACATCTTTGAACACATTTCAGCTATTCACTAATGTTACCACTTCTGGGAGGTCTAATTGGAGGCAATTATTGCCTGGCTGGTGCATCATAATATCAAAATGCCACCTAAATTTTGCTGATCCTTTGCATAGTGGAGAATACGTGCCTTTTCATTTGCCCAAATTAGAAACTACATTTAGACATGGCACTCAAAAAGGATGTCCATTTTGAATGATCTCTCTAAATAACTATTGTAGCCTATTATAGAAAAATACTATATTTTTCAGTTTGGGGAAACGAAAGGTATTAATTATCTACTACATAAAAGGGTAGTAGAAATAATAATAATAAATAGCAAACATGTTTATAGCACCTATCATGCTCTAGACATTGTGTTAAATGTTTTAAAAATTTAATCTCATTTTTTATCATTATAACAACTTTGGGAGGTAGGTACTATTATTATGCTCATTTTGCAGTTAAGGAAACTGAGGCAAATAGATATTAAAGTGACTTGTCTCATGACAAATAGCTCATGGGTGTCTGAGGCTTGAGATCTGAGTTCAAGTTTTCCCAGGTCCAGGCCCAGTGATCTATCCACTGAGCATTTGTGATTGGAAAAGGAAGCAGACAGGCCCTATTTTAACAGCAAGGATAAATGATACATAGGACATATACTTCACTGGTATGCCTACAATGTCAGAAAGTGCAGGGGAAGGTCCTTGGCAGGTTGAGTAGACCCACTATGGAAGATTTATATGAGGTTGAAATAGGGCCTGTCTGCCTTTGTTGGATTTTAATCAGATGACGATCAGAACCTGCATTTGCATTGAATATATAAAGAGTTAAAAAAAAAAAGGGAAAGCATACACAAATCGAAATTATGAATTAAATAAGGATTGATGACTGAAGTTCAAGAAAATTTAAACTCACAGCTCTTTGACTTTAGGTGAAGCAGTAGTGAGTTGAAGATAATCAGTAATGATAATAGCTTTAAAATCTGAGTGATACTTTGCATCCATTTGAGTCTTGAGGTTTGCTGTTATTTGTTTTGGGGTTTACTTTTGTAAAGGATTGGTGAGATATAGCCAACAAATATTAATTATCTCCATTTTACATTTGAGAAAATAATCTGAGAGAGTTTACGTGAGGTGCCTGGCGTCAAACAACTTGCTAAGGATCAGAAGCAGGATTTGAACCCAGGCCTTCATGATACCACATTCAAGAAGCTATGCCCTATGCCTACAACACACGACCCTCTACAGTGTTGCATGACAGAACTTGGAAAGCCAATGTACTTTACTGCAAATTAAAAACAAAGTCAAGCAAGCTTAGAGAATGAGACTTCAGGGATAGTTGAAGAAACCTCACATCAGAGTCAAGGAGAAGATCAAAATTAGTAAACCTTTAGGAACGGAGGACCAAGCTGCAAACCAGAGGTCAGGGAGGTGGGGATGGCAGTTTGGAGTCAAACAAATAGTCAGGAGACAGAGGCTCAGGGAAACCAGAAAACAAGGTGTCAAACTTAGGGTTCTGAAAAAGTCATGGGCCTACATGGAGTCATTGGGTCAAGACCAGGGCAGAAAACAGAGGTATTCACAGTGGGAGAAACAAGTGTAGTCTGGAACTGAGGCCAAATCCGTGCCACACAAGAAGTATCTCTTATCCTTCCAGCTGAAGTTGGAATGATCGAGTTTCCTCTGGCTGGGACCAGCAGAGGACCTAGGCAGGAAGGAATTGATACAGGGAGGCATTCATTATACCCCACAGATCCTGGTGCATAGAATGCTGGGAAGTCTAACCAGCCCACCTTACTTATAACCAGGATGAGGGCATCGAAATTACTGAAGCCCAGAACCTAAGTACATGGCTATCCTATCTACAATCTCCATATTATGATTTTATGCTTACCCAAGGACAGTGGGGATTGGAGGAAAAATAGAAAAGTTCTAATTTTTAAATATCATTAGTTTTATTATCATCTTCATTTCCAAAAGTTTTCTTTCTACCATCCCTTACACATCTAGCCATTCCTTGTAATAAGGAATCAAGTAAAGAAATAGAAAAGCAGGTTGACAAAACCCAATAACAGGTCAGTGGAATGTGACAATAGGTGGAATGGATTGACTCAATAGGACAGGAAAAGCAAAAGGGAGCAGAAGGAGGTAGCTAGAGGAAAGAACACCATAGACTGGTTTATACAGAGCATAGGACTTTTTTATTGTAGTGATGGTAGGCATTCCAGAACTGTTAAAAGCAACAGCATAAGTAGAATGACACCTCTTCAGTTCTCTGTGATGCTAAGGCAAAAGCCTCATTTAGCAATGGTTCATCCAGATGAGATAATTTTCTGACATCAGTCAATGCTATAGATATTAGTGAAGGAGAGAAAAGATGGGAATATGAGAGAGTCTAGGCTTTTTGTCTGCCTGTTAGAAAGAAATATTTTTATTTATCCTCCAAGAAAATAGTATAGGGAAAGGAAAGGAGCTGCCTGGAGGTCAGTGGATGGCTTAGCAGTTCAGGCAAATAATAGAGGCTCGTATAAATAATTGTCTGTGCCCATGGCTGTGTGGCCACAGTTGAATAAGGAGGAGGATAGGGTTGGTATGCTACTGACATAAATGTACACTATCTTGGAATGATTCTTTGTGTTAGATAAACCGTCAGCTGTTGACACCCCTCCCTCACATGGTGTTTCCCTGACCTTACCTTATGCATATCTCCTCCCAGTTTCAAAGTTATTTACCCACAAATCAGTTCACGAATTCTGTCCAACTCTCTGGATTTGTTGCTTTTGTGAACTCTTGGTTTTGCCCTCTGCCTGGCTTTCTGTTTACCCACTTAGATCTTAAAATAGAATATCTATTCCTTTTTCCAAGCTTCCTTTCCTTTCCACCCCAAGCCACCTCCTTCCCCTTTAGTGCAATGACTCTGGCATGTATGACCCCCCCCCCCACCCTTAAAACCTTTTCCCCCAAAATGATGAATTGTCCAGAAGCAAGACAGGCACAAAACAATAGAAAACATTCTCAGAAGGGAACTAAAGAAAAGGTTGAAAGAGAACAAGATTATTAATCAAAATTATGATGTAAAACAAGCTGGAGATCATTTTAGGAAGTATAAACTCTAGGCCTAACTGCTCGTTATAAGTGGGAGCCCATAATGAGCCTGTTAACATATTCACAGGTCCCACAAAGTAGAAGTGGATATAGACTTGTGCTAAATGAGATTAGAAATAAAACAAAGCCTTAAAAAAAGGCTTCTTTTATCTCTCTGTTGAATTAGAAATACCAAGAAGGTCTTTGTTCTTATAACAGTCTATTTGCTTAAATACATAGATAAATGGCAAGGGGACCTATTCAACGTTTGTACCAAGTCAGCTACATGAAAGAGTATCAAGAAAGCTGACCGAGCTTTGGAGTTAAATTGTAGAGTTAGTTCTAATTAATAATGCTTATATTTTGTAAACAATGATGGGTTCTTTCTGTTTTGAAATATACATTGGGAGCAGAACTATAATTTAAAGATAAAAAAAAAATTAGAAATATTCTTTGGGCCCTATATTTTGAATAATTTTGCTACAATGAAATTCAGCACATTTTGAGCATCAAGATTCTGTAAGATATTACAGACAAGCAATTGATCAAATGATACTAAAAAAATTAATTCAAATATAGTTTTAAATGTACCTATTATATGCTGGAGGAGATCCAAAGATAAATGCAGCCCCTGCTTCTTGTGGCTTATGGTCTGGTAGAGGGCATGCAAGATGGAGTTTGCTGAGGAGTCCAGAGGAGCTAAGCTCTATGACCTAATCAATTTCCTGTCTGAGGTAGAGAATCTTGCTGGAGATAGGACTTCCAAGACTGTAGATGGGGACAGATAAACCATTCCCTAAAGGGGAAACACAAACACACACACACACACACACACACACACACACACACACAAGATCTGAGTTCAAATCTGAACTCAGACACTTGCTGGCTGTGTTACTCAGGGCAAGTCACTTAACTCTGTCTCAGTTTCCTCATCTGTAAAATGAGCTGGAGAAGGAAATGGCAAACCACTACAGTATTTTTGCCAAGAAAACCTTAAATGGAGTTATGAAGAGTCAGACATGACTGAACAACAACGGAGAGTGGTTTGGTTGGTCCCATGATAATTGCAATGGTAGATGCTTTTCTAAAGAATAAATTGAAAAAGCCTCTGACTTTGAACCAAAATATCAAGGCAGAGACTAACTTTTAACGTGAAGAAAAGATATCACTGTAGGAAAGGGCTACAACTGAAGTCAGAAGCCAGAATAAGAGAGAAGTTCTCTGGCCAAATACCCAAAGGAGCCATAACTGGCAGCACATGGTGGCAACTATTTGTCTAGTAGATGGTCATCCAGTGGAGCAGCATCTGTCAGAAATTCTGTGTCACAGGGAGACCAACAGGCAGCAGGTTAGGCAGGAGAAAGTAATGCTGTTACCAGAAGATATTATTGAACCTGCAGCATCAGTCATGTGAGTTATAACTCCATGTATACTGTCTTACCATACATATTTCCTACATTTTGGAGTGCGTAAACTTGTACCTTGGCAACATGTGTTTCCTATATGTCTCCTACTGCTCTTATTTTTTTTCTGAATACTGAGTGTGCCTTAGGGTTATGGGGTGAGGAGTAGGGTCAAGTTTCATTCTTTTGATACTAAAAAAAATAAAATCTATGTTATTTCTTCAAATGTGTGTGTGTGTGTGTGTGTGTGTGTGTGTGTGTGTGTGTGTGTGTGTGTGTGTGTATAAAGATCAGGTCCAAAGCCAATCACTGACCTGATAGTCATACAGAAGGGGTGGGTCCACATGGATATTCTTCACAGTTCCATCATGCCATTCAAATTGCATCATCGCTTTCTTTTTTTTTCTTTTTTTTCTTTAAGTTTTATTATAGTTTGCATCATTCATTTCCACAAGATTTTGAGTTACATATT
>JAQQSU010001562.1:0-14950 GCA_028627135.1 Pseudochirops cupreus
CCTTCTCCTGGCTTGGAGAATGTCACAGACCTCTAGACCCACTGCCCAATCACAAAGCTACAAGGCACGGGCATTCCTGGAAAACAAGCCTGGCGCCATAGGCTCCACGTGACCACATTCAGCCTATTAGGGAACAGAGTATACTTTCAAATATCCAAGGGTCCTAAGAGTCACGTAGCCACTTTAGCAAAGGGCCTAGGGGCAGGGAAGATCTTCAGATTCCCATAACAAGAGTGCTTGTTTGTGGCCAGGCTTTGGGACGGTGTTGCTCTCTGCAGTGTTATTGTGTATAGATTTCTTTGTTGCTATGATGAATTTGGTTTTCTGGTGTCTAAATAAATGTTTTGCTTCTGTCTTCTATATGGAGAGTCTGTTATATTTTGTGATTTAGAATTATGCCAGCATATTCATAGTTGCCATTGGTGCTATGAATATTACCTTGGTGATAGATCAGCTCATATATCACTTTCAGAAGGGTCTTTCCTAGACCCCATGTCACCCTCCACCCTTGCGTCTGCTAGACCCTTCTCTTCTAAGATTTTCTTCTATCTGTCCTGTATGTGTGTTTATATATCTGTTTATTTACATGTTATATTCCTCATTAGAATGTAAGCACCTTGGGGACAAGAACTGTATTCACTTTTCCTTTTTGAATTCCCCGTGCTTAGCATATAGTAAATGCTTAACAAATGATTATTTTGATCCTTTCCCTTATAACAGGCTGCTGGGTGACACAGTAGATAGAATGTTAGGCCAGGCATCAGGATAACTTGAGTTCAAATCCAGCCCCAAACTTATGAGTGTGTGACCCTGGGCAAGTCACGTAACCTTTGTTTGCCTTGGTTATCTCTTCTGTAAAATGGGAATAATAGTAATAATAGTAGTTATCTACTTCCCTATGAGAATCAAATGAAATTATAATTGTAAAGTACTTAGCACAGAACCTGGCACATAGTAAGCATTGTATGAATGTTAGCTATTGATATGTTAGTATAACACACTTTTAAGTCTTTGTCAGCAGGCAAAGAAAGCTCTGTCCTACAAGGAGAATGGTGGCAAGGGCTCAAGGTCCTGGGCTTGGAAGGGAAAAGGCTGTTGGTTGATTGGAAGGTGGGCTAGAAGTTCTTGTGGGAGCTTTCCAGCAACTGATCAATCCACAAGTATTTATTAAGCTCTCCTGTTCTAGGTGCTGGGAACCAAAATGAGAAAGTTCCCATTCTTAAGGAGCTTACATGCATGGGATACCCTTATAGCCAAATTATCATTACATATACTAAGTAGCACTACAATAGAAACACTAACTAGGTTTGTACGTCTCCGTGCACACAATCAAATTTTATTGGTCAAAATTGCAGACAATCCAACTATCAGCCTCTTCTAGGAATGAACCGCCAAATGAGTCTTACAAGTGTGGTAAGCATCTTTCCTGCCAGTGCTCATGACAAAGTCCCCTCTCTGCCCAGGCTTGAGAGCTCATCCGGAAAGTTTCTGTCATTGAGCGCTGCCTTCGAGTGAACACGACCCTCAAGTATGGGGGAATGTAGGAATCGGTCCCAGTTGCCATCCAGGAGCAGGTTGAAGTCTATGGCCTTTGATGGGTTTCTTGTACTTTTTAGTTTACAGGCATTCCTAAATTGTTTGCCACATGATTTGATTGGTAATTTGCTACATGAACTACTGATAAAATTGTTTATAATGTTTTTTCATCGGTGGCCTATCCTATCAGAGCAACCACACATGCTTATCAGTTGCTTAAAAAACACGCACATACATACACACATTGTTTACTGTGATCTATCATACAAGTGCTCATTTTATTATTGAAAAACAACACAGAAAAGCGACTTACTCACAAAATGGAGGCTTAAAACTAATTGGAGTTTTTTGTTGTTGAGTTTTTTCATTTGTGTCTGACTCTCCATGACTCCATTTGGGGTTTTCTTGGCTAAGATACTGGAGTGGTTTGCCGTTTCCTTCTCCAGCTCACTTTACAGATGAGGAAACTGAGGCAAACAGGGTTAAAGTGACTTGCCCAGGGCCACACAGCTAGTGTCTGAAGCTGGATTTGAACTTAGGTCCTCCTGACTCCAGGGCCAGCACTCTATCTACTGCTAGTTACCCTAGCTGCCCTCTTATTAAGATAATAAGACTTTCTCACCGTACTCCCTCCCAGTTCTCCCTTCCCCTTTGCGACAAAACTGTTTTAATATGTTCGTTGTTAGGCAGGCAAAAAAAAATGCCTGCATTGGCCATGGCAACATAACTAAACACACACACGCATGCACGCATGCACGCATGCACATGTATACATACATCTCATTTTGAATCTTGAGTCAAATTCTCTATAAAGAAGGTGGATAACATGACCAGTTATCAGTCTTCTGGAGTCAGATTTGGGTGTGGATCAATTTTCACAGTAGTTTCTCTTTACAATGTTGTTTTTATTATATAAATTGTTCTGGCTCTGCTCACTTTACTCTATAGCAGCTCATATAAGTATTCCCAGATTTCTCTAGTACTTTCCCTTTCATCATTTCTTATGGTGCAGTAGTATACCGTTACATCCATACGCCATAATCTGTTCCGTCATTTCCCCACTTAGTGGGCGCTCCCTTAGTTTCCAGTTCTTTGGCTCTACAAAAAGCTGTTATCAGTGTTTTTGCCCATGTGAGTACTCTTCCCATTTCTTTGAACTCTTTGAGGTATATATTTAGTAGTGGTACCTTTTAGTTAAAAGAGATGCACAATTTAGTAAATTTAGGGGCATAGTTCTAAATTGCTTAGAAAATGGCTGGTTTAATTCACAATTTCATTTATAGTGCCCTAACGTGCTCATTAACCCACAATCTCTCCAGTATTTATCTTTTTTTTTTTTTGTCACCTTTGCTGATCTTATGGACACAAAGTAGAAAGAATCTCATAGTAGTTTTACTTTTCATTTTCCTAATTGTTAGTGATTTGGAGCATTTTTAAGGTGACTTATAGCTTGGATTTCTTTTTTTGAGACCTGCCTGTTCATTTTTTTTTTACACCATTTATCAATTAGGGAATGACTCTTACTCTATGCAGTTTATTCTATGCTACAAAATGGGACCTGGGTATTTTCCCTTTTTATACTGAGTAGGTCTGTCATGACTTGGTTTGCCCAGCTACATTTCTTCCTCCATCTTCAATTGCCATGGATTATTTCTAAGCATTATGTTTTATGGTTTACAAAATACCCACATCATCCCATTTGATACATACAACAATGCTGTGATGTAGACTAGGCAGAGATTATTCATTTAATGGATGAGATGTGAGGAGTAGACTTCTTCCTCTTTCATTTAATGGATGAATTAAATGATTCATTTAATAAAATGAGGTTCATAGGCATCACACAACTAATAAGTCGTAAGGAAAGTCTTAGAAATCAACCAGTTCTTCTTACACTGTTGAATGGCTCTTATTCTTTTTTTAATTATTTATTTTTAGTTTGCAACATTTACTTCCATAAGTTTTAAATTTTCTCCCCCTCTCTTCCCCTTCCCTCCCCAAGATGACTTGCAATCTGATATGGACTTTACACATACATTCCTATTAATCACATTTTCACATTAGTCGTGTTACATAGAAAAATTATAACGAATGGGAAAAACCATGAGAAAGGAAAAAAATTAAAAAAAAAAAAAGAAAATAGTCTGCTTTGTTCTGCATTCCAGCTCCATGGTTCTTTCTCTGAATGTGGCTGGCATTTTCCATGATATGTGCTTTGGAATTGTTTTAGGTCCTTGCATTGCTAAGAAGGGCTAAGTCTATCAAAATCATTCTTTGCATACTGTAGCTGTTACTGTGTACAATATTCTCCTGGTCCTGCTCCCCTCACTCAACATCAGTTCATTTAAGTCTTTCCAGGTTTCTCTGAAGTCCACCTGTTCATAATTTTTTATGGCACAATAATATTCCATTACATTCATATACCACAACTTGTTTAGCCATTCCCCAAGTGATGAGTATCCCCCAGTTTCCAGTTCTTGACCACCACAAAAAGAGCTGCTATAAATATTTTTGTACATGTGGGCCTTTTCCCATTTTTATAATCTCTTTGGGATATGGTTCTTATTCTTAAAATTAAAATCAATTCCTTCCATATCTTGGAAATTAAACTATTATTTAGAGAAACTTTCTGTAAAGAATTTCTTTCCTAGTTAACAATTTCCTTTTAAATTTTAATGGCATTGGTTTTATTTAGGCAAAATCTTTTATTTCTTTGTAATCAAAATTGTCCACTTTGGCTTTTGTGGTCTTCTTTATCCCTTGTTTAGTAGCAAACTGTTCCTTTATACATAAATTGCACAGGAAATTTCTTCCATACTCCTCTAATTTGTTATTATATGACCTTTTATATCTTCATCATATATTCATTTGGAGTTTATATGGGCATGTGGTGTGAAGTGTTGGTTTAAACCTAATTCCTGCCAGAGTGCTTCCCAGCTTTTTTCAATAGTCTCTTTTTAAAATAATCATGTAGTGAATCTTGACTCCAGTAGCTATAGTCTTTGGATTAATTGAACTCTAAGCTACTAAATTTGTGTGCTTTTGTAAGTCGTATACACATTTCTGTTTTTTAACCAGTGCCAAATAATTTTCGAGACAATGATTACTGCTTCATAGAATAGTTGGAGATCTGGCGTAACTAACCCTTCTCCATTGCATTTCTCCTCCCCCTTTTCATCCCATCACTTCCACTGAGATTCTTGACCTTTTATTCCACATGGTGAAATTTACCACAATTTTTTCTAGTTGTAGAAATTAATCCTTTGGTATTTTGATTGCCATGATGGTGAAGCAATCAATTAAGTGACATAGCTGTTTTTATTATATTCACTAAGGCTACTTAGAAGTAATTAATACTCCCCCAGTTATTTAGGCCTGTCTTTATTTCTATATAGATTGTGTTGTAATTGTACTCATACAGTTTTTGGTGGGTAGATTTTCTAGGGTTTTATACAATTTATAGTATGATTTGTACCCCTGTATTGGAATGTTTATTTCTGTATGGTTTAAGAGCTGTGCAGTGTGGAGTTTTATGAAGAGAAGAAAGGAATAAGCATTTATTAAGTGCTTACTATGTCCAAGTGCTGTGCTAATTCCCAGTGATTATGAGGGACAAACAGGTCCCCTGAAAGAATTCTAGGGGACAGTCTCATTTGACAAGCAAAAATTGCACATGATTTTGCAGAGCTTCAAATATTTAAGTCCTAGAGATAACTCAGGAATTTGAGAGGGTACAGGCTCAGGAGCCTGTTGTGATAGATATGAGGAGTGGACTTCTCCCTCTTTTATCTCCTGTTAGCCATGAAATCTGGTGGTGTAACTTTATCAAGTAGCTGCAGAATCAGTTAAAGGGAATTCAAGGCATAGTTGAGGGAACAAACACATAGACTTCAGATAATCATAGATACTGAAAGGCAATTACTCTGTTCCAGGAGCAGTTTTGTGAATGGTAGTCCTGATACCAGAGAAGAGAGCTTGTTATGGACTCAGATGAGAGCTATTCTAGACAGTTAGTAGCTAACAATCCAGAATTGATGTTCCACCCAGTGGTAGTTGTGTGAAGAGAACAAGGGCTTCCAGATCCAATAGTACCAGGAGTTGTAAGTTGTTTGAGACATGTTTTTTCTATATGTACCTCACTACTATTGTGTTCTCTGCCCATTCTGCTCTCATAGAGGCTATGTCTATTTTTGGACAAGCGCATCCCAGATTTGAATTTGAGGGAATGCTTTGTAGCTATTTTTTTCTATGCTTAGTTAAAAAACCAAAACAAAAATAAATTTGCTAAGAGCTACTTATTTCTACTGGCTAATTTTTAACAGAAAACACGCTAGTAGGGGTTCATGAGCTCTAACTGTTAGGAGTACTTAAGCTCAGGTACTCCCATAGAACTTGTGAGAGTAGTAAATTACCTTCCAGAGACCCAACCCATCTGTGTGATTTGGGGGAGGGGCCGGGAAAAGGAGCTTTGGTTTAGGTAGTTGTAGATTGTCAGTGTAACCATAGGGCAGTAGTCTTCAAAGTTGTGGCCTTCATACTTCCAGGGGCTCATGATGTGAATCTAGTAGAGAAAATAAATAGGAAGGTGGAAAGATGAGTTGCATCTCACCCTCCTCATAGTATTCAACTGAGGTCAATTTTATCTATTATCTCCCAACACTCCCCTAATCCCACTTAGGATGGTATGGCGAGACAGTAGATATTCTGAAAAAAAATCTAGCAGTTCTCATGGATTGCAACATTAATATGAATTGACTATGCAAAATGGCAGTCAAAAATTTTAGGCTGCAACGAGAGAGATTGATTCTAAGATTGGTGATAATCCCATGCTACTAGTCCCTTACATTGGGAGTATTATGTTCAGTTCTCAGTAGTTGAAGAAAGATATTGATAAACTAGCAAGTACCTATAGTAGGGCAACCAGAATGGTGAAAAACCTTAATTGAATCTATGGCATGTGAGGATAATTTGAAGGACCTGAGCAGAGAAGGACCCAGAGGAGAGAAGACTCAGAGGAAACATGATAGTTGTCTTTAAGTATTTGAAGAATTGCCATATAGGAGAGGAATTGGTCCCATTTTGCTTAACTCCTGAGGGGAAAACCAGAAGCAACAGATGAGGGGTTGATTTTTCTGCTTTACATTTATCCCTATTGAATTTCACAATGTTGTGTTCAACCCTGTACTCTAACCCATCAAGATCCTTTAGAATGTTGGTTATCATCCATTGTGTTAACTATTCTATCCATATTTGTGTTATTTTCAAATCTGGATAAGCGTGCCTTTTTGGCTTTTATTGAAGACACTGATGAAAATGTAAAAGACCACAAGGCCAAGCAGAAATCCCTGGGATGCCATAATAAGGACCTCTTGCCACATCGGCATTGAACAATTTTAGAGTCCTGCTCTCCAAACAGTTCTGAATACATTTAAGTTTATTCCAAATATCCATCTTCTCCACCACACAGTATGAGATATTTTATGAGAACCCTTGCTAAAATCGAGATAGCCTACATTCTTAGCATTTCCCTCATACTATTTTAGCAATTTAGCTATACTTTTAGGAAGCACTTTAGTAATTGAATAAAATTTTGTAATCTTAGTCATTTAGTAATTTTTAGTAGTAGTTTCATCAACAAAGAATATGCAGTTGACCTGGCATGATTTGTTCTTGGGGTAACTATACTAGCTCTTCGTAATCGCTGCTTATCTTTTTCAGTGTTTGTTAACCATCTCTTTATTTATCCATTCTAGAATTTTCCCAAGAAGAGAAGTCAAGTTCACCAGGTCTATAGCTTGCAGGCCCTGTTCTCTTTCCTTTTTTGAAAATCAAGTCAACATTTGCCCTTTTTTTCCGATCCCATTTTCTTTGCAAAGATTGTTGACAGTATCTAAGAAATCCCATCTGCCTGCTCATTCAGGACCAAAGGATGTCTCTGGGTCAAGTAACTCGAATTTATCAAGGCAAGCTAGGTGCAGTCTTACTGTCTTCTTCATTATCTTGGGTATCAACTCATCAATCATTTTGTTAAATTATCTCTAGTACAAAGGCTTTCCTTTGTAGAAAAAAAATAGAAGCAAAATTAAAAACTGAGAATCTTTTTTTTTTTTTTTTTTTTTTTTTGCTTTTTGGAGCGGGGAGGGTAGGGCAATCAGGGTTAAGTGACTTGCCCAAAGTCACATGGCTAGTTTTGTGTTAAGTGCCTGAGGCCAGAATTCAGGTCCTCCTGACCCATTCACTACACCACCTAGCCACCCTGGGCATCTTCTTTTTGTAGTCACTTTTTCTATCCATCCCAATCAAAGGTTCTTTTCTTTCCTTGATCCTTCTTTTTTCTCCCAATATTGCTTTTTTAAAAAATCCATTTTGTTGTCTAGCTTCCTTTAGCAACTTCATTTCATTCTGAATTTTCACATCCTTGACACTGTTTTTAGAGAACTATGCCACAGTGTTCTGTTTATCCTGTTACCTGGCCTTGCTTCTATCTTCTTTACATTTCTTTTAAAAATTTTAGTTGATTAATGAGTTCCCTGAGCATCCACATGAGTCTTTTTAGAAAAATCCTATTTTTCCTCCTTACTGGAATTGTTCCTCTTTGGTGTATTCAAAATTTCACTTTTGTGCACCTCTATCCCTCCAGGGTAAATTCCCTCAGAGTATTTTAGACCGTGATACCCTCCTTACATACCTTGCCTCTGAACCTTTAGAAATCTGCTTTCCCCTAATTGAGGATAGTTATCAGACAATGCTCGAATTTCCTGTTCTCTATCACAAACTGTAGGAGAGACTGGTCACTTCTGCCTGGAGCAAACGCCATTAAGGGTCAATGAAAATTGAAACTCATTGGCTTACCATAAATCTCCAGTCTCAATAATTTACACTTTCTGTGGAAACAGGTGACTGCTAACTGGGATGGACTGGAATTGAATTGTGGACCAGTCTCTGAAAACTTGGAATATACCTTCATTATTTTCAAATGAGGGAGAGGAGAGGATCTGGGAAATCCAGTTTTTCTGCCTTCTCAACCCATATTCATTTGCTAAGTCATCAGGATAAAACAATTCCTAGATGAGAATTTTCAGGACTTCAAATAATGTCTTTGGTCTGTTCAGTTATAAGTTTTCCAGCTGTCTGGAAACATATTTGTGATTCTATTTTCCATGGCTGCTGTATCATCAAGCATGGCTCTGAATAACAGATTGCATACAAATGGATATCTTACGTAAATGGTTCCTTCCACCTTTGATGAGGAATGGGTCAGTTCTATCTTGTCATAGATTTCTGAGTTTTGGGGTTTTTCTATTAGAACACTTTTGGGCTTTTCTATTACAGATATAAGATTAACATTCCCCTGAATGAAGGTGGAGGGGAAGAGGAAGAGAGACAGATAAGAATTCTTCCACTGATAATTAATAAACATAATTTCTTATTTCAAGACCCTGTTGAAGAGGTTTACCCAAAGAGGGTTAGGGTTGCCTGAGACCCCAAAATACCAACATGCTGGGTCCTGCTGAAAGAATTCAACTCAAGTCTTCTCAGCCAAAGAAAAGTAAAGTTTATTAATACCATATCTTAAGGAACCTAGGTATCTGTGATGCTTGCATTGGGCAAGCAGGCCAGAGTAAGTCTGTCACAGAATAAGTCTGTGCTAGGGCCTTCAGTGGCACTCTCACACCATATGGAAGGGAGATGGGATTCTTATATACAGAGGAATCTAGGGGTGGTCTAGAGAAGGAGTTTGGGGAGGGTCTTCAGGAGGAGTTAATGAGGTCAATGCAAGAGTGGATTGATATTTTGATAGGCTCAAGGGTGGGAAGCAGATGGACAATGGAGGGCCAGGCTAGTAACAGAGGTTTGGGCCCAGCCACAATGAAATACTTATGGCCTCTGCAAATGCCTCATCAAGTGGAAAGATTCAATCAGACTTCAAGGGGTTTCCCAGAGCCTCAAAGATTCAAGGAGAGCTCAAGCGGAGTCCCAGAGGCTGCACCTCATCACTGTTACTCCCCAAATGGGAGAAATAACAGTATTTGTCTTCTCATTAGTCAAGTAACCAACCTCATGTGTTAACAACTAGGTGGAAATTGATAATCCCTTGAGGCAACAAAGAGTTTATTCATTTTCTAGGTGCAATACTTAACAAAGAAGAAGGGGTATCAGATTATGGTTTATTAAATTTTCACAAGTATCACACTGCAATGTAATATCGCATATTCTGAGGGTTTTTTTCCTTGTAGTTAATAATTGTGTGACCCAGTAATAAATTAACATGAAAGGGCAGTTGAAGTTGTTACATTCTAATCGTAAATCAGTGAGAATATTTTCAAGGTCAGTTTAAATGGAGACTAATTAATCCTAAAACAATGTACAAAAACAGTCTCTAGTTTAGGACGGTTTGTGTCCTAGAGTTTGCCTGCATTATGGTTGTTTGGAACTCCAAATACATTTTCTTATAGAAACAAAGTTATTCATGGCCATTAGTTTCCCTGGACAGCACATGTACAAAAAACTCGTTTAACCCATAATGTAGTTGAGTTTTAGTACTCTTGAACCTGACAAATTTGATTGATTGGTAATTTTTAATAAAATAAAACACAAAACCCATCAATACCTACTTACTGGTTGCAACTTTTGTCCATGTTCTCCCACCTCTGTAGATAGGTTAAAACAGGTTGAAGGTAACCAATAGGCCTCAAACTTGTTGATTGGTGAGTTGAGGGATATCTACCCCAAACACATGAAGACGTCCCCCAGCAGAATAGGTAGATAAGAACAAATTATTCCCACAGCCATAAAGGAAGCTAAAGGTGGGCACTGTGGAGTGCTTAAAGCTTGGTCAGATATCAAAGATACCAAGGTCACCCACTGCATCCCAGACCATGGCCAGTCATTCTGACTTTTGTCTTGCCACTGAACTTTGATGACTCTGGAAGAGAGAGTAAGGCTGTTATGGCAACTCTGCCTTGCTGTTCGCTCATGAATCAAGACATCAGCCTGAGATGTTATTGATCCCCTAGGAAAATAAAGGATGAACAACGACAATGCTTCGTATAGTCGGGGATAAAGAATGGTACATGTGTTTGGGGGGGTGGGATGTTTGGGGAAAGGGTCCCTTCCAGGGATTCACTGTGGTATAGTGAGAGATACTGGGGTTGGTATCAGGAGAGACTTAGATTCAAATCCTGCCTCTGGATTTTGCTAGGTGTGTGATGATGAGTAAATTAACTTCCTGAATCTCATTTTTCTTACCTGTATAATGGGATGATAATGCCTATACTACTTCTAAAGGATCTTGATGGGTTAGAATATTGTGAAATTCAATACAGATAAATGTATAGCAGAAAAATCAACCTCTCATTTGTTGCTGCTGGTTTTCCCCTCAGGCGCCAAACAGAATGTATGTAAGGTACTTTTCAGGTCTCAAAATTGAGTTTCAGTTTGTTTTTTTTTTTAATTATAATCTTTGTATAAAAGGTCTTGTAGTACTTATTCTAGAGAGTTGTGGCTATATACAATCACTCTTCAACTTTAAAGGAGGGGAACCTTCCTGGAAAATAGAACAAAAGTTAAATATGCAAATGTTGAAGCTCTGAGAAATAGGAGTTAGGGTCCCATGGACACCAAAAACTATAATCTTTTACTAGAGATTGCAGAAAATATACTTTTCTGCATACAATTCTTTTAAATAAAACATTAATTCTGATAATATGCACTTCTTCTAACACAATAACCATCCATAAAATGCAGGAGAGAGAAGAGGCAAGCTGGACATGATGAGGTCCCTGGCCAGCTCCCAGTCCAAGCTTCCAATGGCTGGTTCTCAGTGACCCTGACACTGCAGGGCAGGTTGTGATGCTCTGATGCTCTTTGCTGAGCCTCTGGCATGGGTATCACAAGCACAGTTGAGAGGGTGGGGGTGACCACCATCTCATTTACCCACAAATTTAGCTGCTTTTCCGTTTTTTCAAATTCTTTCATTGGGCATTTAAGAGGTTATTTTAACACTTTGTGGAGTGGATTCAGGAAAAAAAAATCTTTTGTGAATACTTCCCTCCTTTTTGTGAATGTAAGCTTGCATCATGCCTCTCATTTTTTTCTCTACCATTCATAGCTGTGAAAGTGAAAATGAGGTTGCTATTAAAATTACACAAATGCTTGAAGTGGGTTGAATTGATTGTAAACATAATTGCTATTTTTCTGGTGGAAATCCCTGGGGCTACTCCTTTGATTTAGACTAGCTCCTCATTAAGCCAATTTCTTTTCTTTCAGAAATCCCAGAGTTTTGTTACTTTTCTTGCCACTATTACTATACATTCTTATTCTCAGACCATTCTTGTCCATTCCTTCTTTCTGTCTTGTCCCTGAAGGAAGCACATAGTCTTTGGAGGTTTTCTAAGGTTTCTTCTTTTTCTTTTTTTTTAACTTCTAGTTACAATGAAAAACAGAACAAAAAGGTTTTTTCACTCCCTCTTCCCCCAAACCACAATTAGAGAAAATTGTATGTAGATGTTATGGGACTTTGAGTACACAAAGATTGAAATCATTCACCTCCATTTTAGAGGAAAAGCAGACTTGGATTGTCTTGGACCCTTCCTTACAGGAAGTGTGATGCATGCAGGGGCTCTGAGTGATGAGAATGATGGAGACTTAGAGAAGGGAGGAAGTAAAAACACCAATGCGATATTCACGGTGGCTATGAATATGCTGATACAGTTGAATCACAAAATGTAACATACTCTTACATGGAAGACAGAACCAAAGCATTTATTCAAATACCAGAAAGCCAAATCCCCAAACCAGAAAGTAAAATTCATCATAGTAACCTAGAAGTTGGTACGCATAACCAATGCAGCAAACACCTACATTCCCAAGCCTTCCCTCCATCAAACAAAACAAAACAAAAACAAAAACTGATATTAAGTGACTTTTCCGGGGCTCTTCAGCTAGTAAACACCTGAGGTGAGATGTGAGTTTGGGTCAGGCCCAGTGCTCTATCCACTCTGCCACTTAGCTGCCTAGAATTTATTAAGTGCCCATTATGTGCTAGGCACTGAGCTAAATGCTTTATAGACAACTCATTTAATCCGGGGTGGGAGAGGTAGTTTGGAATGAAGAAAAGGAGTTTCTCAAGGGAGGTGCTCTGGGTAAAGAGAGTAAGGTATAGAATGAACTCTGAGGTGATGTATATGATAGGGTTTTGTTTGGGGCCTGTAACAGCAAATACCCTAGCATACCCAGGATGGCTGCCAGCCCAGGTTCTTTGATCTGCTTTTCTAAAGGAAAGAAACTCAAAAGGGGCTAACAATCTTACTTTAATTAAACATATATATCATTTACCTAGGTCAGGGGAAAAAGCCAACACCCTGAACTTCAGAAAATACAAACAGAAATTATAAGCAGACAAAAAAAATAACACAGTTCAACAGACCAGCATATAGGGCTTCTAGCTGTCTGACCATTACATACATGCTAGTTAGTTACCTGAGAGAGAAGCACTAATATCTGAATTGTTTTTGGTCCTTGCATTGCTGAGAAGAACTATGTCTGTCAAAGTCATTTATCATACACTGTGGCTGTTACTTAAACTGTAAGATTCAGACCCCAAATTGTAATCTCTCCCATGGAGGAGACATCCTGCCTGGGACCCTCCCAAGCAGAACCCTGATGGCTGTACCTGGGATTCCCCAGCTTGTGTGGTCAGGTGTTGGTGCTTCCCCGCATCAGTGAGGATTAGAGATATGTATGTGTATAAACATATATATGTATACACATATATATATGTATATATATATAAAAATTATAGTTGCTCTTATTTGACTATTCCTAAGCCTTTACTCTGTTATCTTTGGCTTCCTTCCCACTTGCCTATATTCTAAATAAACTATATTGGATCTTTGAAGTGCCTAGTGTTCCATTCACGCGAATCCTGAATCTCCTTAATCAGACAGGGATACAGCCGAAAAGGAGAATTCTTGAGAAGAGACTGGTATCTTGAGTGAAGAGAATGGTAGAACTACGTTTCCAGAAATAGAGAAGTCATCTACAATAATAGTGATAGAGGTGACTCTGGCTGTCATCTTTCTCACAACTAAAATATTGTAAATAATTATTTATTTGTTTTATTTTTAGTTTCATTTTTAATAAATCGTGGTTAGTAACTTTTAATATTTAATCATATGAAATTGAGGGACTTAGTATGTGGAGAAATATGAGTAACTATTATTGGAAAAGAAAGTTTTTAAATTTATTTAATAATATTTGAATGGGTCTCTGGCCTAAAATTATTGAGAGAAATGTTGAAATTTTATTAACTAATGAGGAAATATACAGATGCTCCTAGATTTTCTCATTTAAAGAAATAAATGTATTATTTATTAACATTAAAATTTTTTTGAGTTCTGAATTATCTCCTTCCATCCCACCCACTTCCCATTCATTGAGAAGGCAAGAAATGTGATATCAATTATAGATGTGAAATCATGTAAAACATATTGTCATATTAGCCATGTTGCAAAAAAGCAGGATAGGAAAAATAAGAAAAACAAAGAAAGTGAAAAAATTATGCTTCAGTATGTATTCAGACTCCATAAGTTCTTTCTCTGCAGGTGGATAGCATTTTTCATCATAAATCCTTTGGAATTACTTTGGAGTATTGTATTGATCAGAGTAGCTAAGTCTTTCATTGTTGATCACACTTAAATTGCTGTCCCTGTGTACAATGTTATCCTGGTTCTGCTCACTTCACTTTGCACAAGTTCATATAAGTATTCCTAGACTTTAAAAAATTCCAGCTCATTATTTCTTATAACGTAATAGTATTCCATCATAATCATGTACCAAAACTTGTTTAGGCATTTCCCACTTGGTGGACAACCCCTCAATTTTTTTTTGTTTAATTAACTTTTGTTTATTTTTAGTTTACACCATTGATTTCCACAAGATTTTGAGTTACAAATTTTCTCCCCGTCTTTCCCCTACCCCTCCAAAAAAAGCCATCCCACGGTATACCTCCTCCCCCAATCTGCTCTCTCCCATGTCCTCCCGCTTGCCCCTCTGACTTTCTGGTAGAGCAAGATGGATCTCCCTACCCCAGTGCCTGTATATCTTATTTCCCAGTTGCATGTAAATAATAATAATAATAATAACAATAATAATAATAATAATAATAATAATAATAATATATGTATTTAACATATGATTTTAGAACTTTAAATTCTAGATTCTTTCCCTTTCTACCTTGTCACCCACCCCCACTGGAAAGACAAGCAGTTCAATACAGGCTGTACATGTGTAGTTACACAGAACATCTTCACAATGGACATATTGTGTAACACTGACGATATTTCCCTCCTTTTTATCCCACCCTCCCCTTGTTCTATTCTCTACTTTGTCTCTGTCCCTTTACAGAAGTGTG
>JAQQSU010015620.1:0-11129 GCA_028627135.1 Pseudochirops cupreus
AATGTTGAAAACTATCTTTACATGTAATTAGAAAAAGTAAAATACTGTTAAATGGGGGGAAAAACATTCTGATATGGGGTCCATAGGTTTTATCAGGCAAATATCAATGGGGTCCGTCACACACACACACACACACACACACACACACACACACACACACACACACACACAGAGATTATCAACCCTTAGTGTAAAGCAGTAAGGAACCTCGGAGGTTATGTAGTCCAAGCTCCCCATTTTTTTTTTTGGAAGGAAGGAAGGAAATAAATATTTATTAAGTGCCTGTGTATGTTCCCAGCACTGTGCTAGATGTTTTACAAATGTTATCTCCTATGTTCCTTGCAACAACCCTGGGAGATACGTGCTATTATGATTCCCATTTTACAGCTGAGGAACCTGGGGCAGAGGTTTAATGATTTGCCCAGGGTCACACAGCTGGTAAGTGTCTGAGGTTAGATTTGAATCCAGGACTTACTGATTCCAGGGCTAGTACTCAGTCCACTGCGCCACCTATTTGCCTCTCTCTCTCTCTCTCTCTCTCTCTCTCTCTCTCTCTCTCTTTTAAACAGGAACCTGAAGCCCAGGGAGATTTTACATTGCTCAAGGTGATGCTTGTGGGTAAGGGTCAAGTATTTGATCCTGAATCCTCTGAATTCAGCACCAGTGGTTTCTCCATTGTGTCATATATTTAACTGCAGAGATTTCATTAAATGGCATAGTAAAATAAGTGACAAGAAAGATTGCCCCAGTTACTCTCCCGCAAGTTACCATAACATCAGTAGGAGAGAGAACACATGGAACCAGAGCAACGCATACTCTGAAGGTGATGCCCTAGCTAGATCCCCTTCTTCCTTGGCCCTCCTTTATCCGCTTATCTCGTGTCTCTACAACTCTGTGGTGGGTATCTCCACTGAACTGTTCTCTGCTGCCATCTGCTGGTCTTCAGCTAATATGTGAACTTTCCCCCCAATCAGTAAGGGTCTATCAGCTATTTTTGCTCATGGTCCCAAGGACAATTTTACCCCTTTTTTGAACGTAGTCTCTTGATGGATGCACACAATGAACAATTAGAAATTATCTTGGGCATTTAAGTCAGTCTTTTGGACTCAGCTTCTCTGCTGTTACTCAGGCTCCCTTTAATCTCTTATTTGAGTAAAGGTCAGAAAATTCCTTTTGATTTCTTCCATATCCTCCAAGGTAGCTAGGTGACACAGCAGATAGAGTACTAGACCTGTAGTCAAGGGGACTTATCTTCTGAGTTCAAATCTTGTCTCAGATACATACTAGCTGTGTGATCCTGGGCAAGTCACTTAACTCTGTCTGCCTCAGTTTCCTCATCTGTAAAATGAGCTGGGAAAAAAAAATGACAAACTATTCCAGTATCTCTGACCAGCAAACCCAAATGGTGTCATGAAGAATCAGACATGACTGAAAATGACTAAACAGCAACAAACAACAAAATATTCCCTAGTTGCCAACAAAGTTAGGAGTTCCAGTTAGAAAAAAATTACAAAGGATCTGTATAGAGCAGTGATGAGGTGATCCTTTCAATCCCCAGAATGCCTCTGGTCTATGTAAATCACTTGATGAAATAAGATTAAAAGGGACTGGATGCAGTTAGCGATGCCAATCATTTTTGCCTTACTTCTGCCTAGCAACCAAATCATTTTGCTTCCTACATTTAGTTTATTTTTTTTTCATGTCAAGACCAAAATAGGACCTGGTGTCTTTAAGAAGTAGGATGCCTGCTTGCAAAGAGCAGTGAGGACCAACAGCAGGAGGAAAGGCCAGCCCTAGAGCACATACTTATCCATTTTATGAAATAAGAAGATCAAAGCCATGAGGCAAACAAAGCAGGCTTGCAGAGCTCAACCTAGCAGGAGAAAGTAAAAGTAATCTTTCTAAATCAGGACAGAGTGACAGATCTGAGAAAGTGTTCAAAGAGCAAGAGGCCAGTGCTAAAGGGATAATTAGGACCTTAACCCAAAAAGCTAGGAGCTAGATTTGTGAAAAGAGCCTGTGATGAAAGAACAAGTTAGTATTAACAACAGTAAGATAAGAAAGTAGCAATAACAGTGATTAACTTTTACTTCCCAGTTGTATTGTTCTTTAACTCTTGATCTATCTGAGGCATTAAATTACAAAGTGGAGGTGAATTAATTCATATGTTGCTGAGTTATTTTTCTTTACTGTAAAGAAGCATGATTATATAGAGAGACACTATGGAGAGAACACAAAGTTGAACTTGGAAAGACCTGGGTTCAAGTCCTACATCAGACACATGCTGGCCATGTCATGCTGAGGAATCACTCAATCTCTCATTGTCCCAGGAAGCTAAAACTGAGTTGTAGAAGAGTTGCTGGTCTGTCTTAGGGAAGGGAACTTCCTCATTGGGAACTTCCAACATCATAAAATAATGATGAAGATAATGTCTAGCATTTATAAAGCTCTTTAAGGTTTACAAAGCATTTTACATTTTGTTCTCACAACAACCCTTGTGAGATCAGTGCTTTTACAATTCCCATTTTACAGATGAAGAAACTGAGACAAATAGTGACTCCTCAGGGTCACAAAGCTAAGTAATGTATCTGAGGCAGAATTTGAACTCAGTTCTTCCTGATCCAAATCCCATACTCAATCTGCTGGGCCACTTAGCTGCCTCCCTAAAAGAAAAAAAAAACTCAAAAATTGAGATAGACCTGTAACCTCATTGACTTGGGAGTTCTGTGCAATGACGTCCATTACAACGCATCTGTGTTTTCCCATCCTCTGTAACTCTTGTACATGTTCCCCCAAAAATTTGCCACAAGGTGTCCACCAAACATTCTTCCCTTCTTCAAGTTCTCATGCTATCAAAAAGATAGCACTGGAACATTCCAGTCATTCACCTGTCATCCCTCTCTCTTGCTACCTGATCAGTCCACTCTTCCTATGAGTAGGAAGTCCCACTCTTCCTATGTGAGCTCCTCAAGAAAAGGGACTTTTGGGGTTTGTTTGGTTTGTTTTTTTTACTCCCTTTGAATCCCTAGCACTTAGCATCATGGCTGGGGCTTAGTTGGGCTCTTAATAAATGTTTATTGACTGACTGTCATACAAATTTTTAGTGACATCCTTTCCTCCTTTAGAGTTCCTCATTGGTTATAACACTCAAAATTCACCTTTACTATTCTTTGTGTGTGATATTTATCTTGAGTTCTTCAGAGGCTATAAAGTTCTAAGTTGTGTTGTCATATAACAATACCAGAAAAATGTTTGTTTTGAAAAGAGGGGACTTTGTTTTCATGAGAAGTTTTATTTAACCAAGAAAGCTTTGCAACATCCAGAAAGCAACCCAAACTGTTTCTTGTCTTCTTTTTCAACTCTAAGCCTAGGTGACTGTCAATCTGTACTATCTGTCCTAAAAGCTCTATATAGTGTCCATCCAAATTCATGTAGGAAGCTGGGATTTAGGAAATCTGAGAAATGGACATTTTTCATTATTTGTCTTTTCTGTGTGGATAGAGTAGCCAAACTCCTTTGAGTGATTATAGACCTCTTCCGGGAGACTTTCATATCTTGGGATTTAATGCTTTAAACATAATTCAAAAAATAGGAACATCTAGAAAATGTCAGGGGCAGCTAGGTAGCACACCATTGAAATGGCAAATCATTCCACTATCTTTGCCAAGAAAATCCTAAATGGGATCATGAAGAGTTGGACATGATTGAAAGGACTGAACAACAACAGAAGACCTCACCATTTACCATAAATCCCTCCTTGATCTGGGCTCTTTTCTAAAGCTCCTCCATCTCGCTCCATGCAATGAACACTTGAGATACATACATCTAGTCTTATGGCTTAATGACTGCTATCAGAAGGTCATCGAACACTCATGTCCTGGCTATTTCTAATTATTTGTATGTAAAGAAATCTGAGCTAACATGACTTGTTGACCATGATTCCTGTGAGTGTCATTTTCTTCATCTGTAAATTGAGGCCATTGGACTTAACTTTCTCTCCTATCTCAAGATCTATGATACTATTATTTTTGTTCAGTCTTTTCAGTCATGTCCAACTTTTCATAAACCCATTTGAAATTTTTGTGGCAAAGATACTGTAGTGATCTGACATTTCCTTCTCCAGCTCATTTTACAGATAATAAAATTGAAACAAACAGGGTTAAGTGACTTGCCCAGGGTCATACAGTTAGTAAGTGTCTGAGGCCATATTTGAACTCAAGTCTTACATACTCCACACCCAGCACTCTATCCACTGTGCCACCTAAATGATCCTATCATCTTACACTGTTCAACTATTGGTAACCTCCTAAAGTTCTGGGTTTATTCCAAGACAGAATTAATTCACCTCTCAAAACCTCACCCTACACCTCTTAACATCTTGTTTCCTATTGGCTACAGAATCCAAGAGTTTCTGAGTTGGATGTCCCTTGGGGAGGCTCCACTCCTAGCTCCTCTTCATTGTTGTCCACAACTTACCTTTTTTGGAAGACAGTGTGTCACAGCAGCACAAGAGAAGCACAATTTTTTCTGTCATCAGACATGACAGATTGATAGACAGGTTCCAAATCGAGTAACTGCTGGTGGCAATTGCATTGACATAGGAAAAGGAACTGAAAATGGATTTTACTTTAACTCTATCAGCTTGGCAAATTTCTTGAAGTTCTTTGAATAAGTTACTTTGCTGAAGACGAAAAAAGATAGTTCTTCCTCCTTTCAGAGAATTACAATTCTATTACTAGAGTCAGAGCTACAGACACCAAGCCACAAAGAAATTTGAAAAGGTGATATGAGAAAAATAAATTCTTTTCCACATGGCTTGTAAAATGCATTCTTAATTTACACAATAATATGCCAGTAGTTGAGATGCACAAGCAGACTATCAAATTTCAAACCTATTTCTGGTAAAATAAAATAAAAGGACATTTTAAAATGGACACACAAGCCAACACACACAAAATTTCTTCCCCTAGGAAGAGATCATTTCTATTGCAACTTTCTTTCTCAACTTCAGCGATTATACACTAAATATAAGTGACCCCTGTGAGAGATACAACTCTCTTCTTCTACCCTCTCATTTTACTTCTTTCCATACCCTCCCCCCTTTGTCTATCCCACATGCCTTTCCATAATATTCAGAAATGTAGTCAATACAATATTATGGAGACTCTTGCATAAAGACAATTACTGGTTAATCTCAGTTGAAAATATTTATTATTCTAGGTATTTATTCAGTTTGTTAGACTTTCTTCTCACTTTCAAAGGGTATTTTTTTTAAAAAAAAATATGATTCTGATGAGTTCTTGAGCATCCTTTTGATTTTTAAATTGCTCATCTTTTGCCTTCAAACAACATTCTTAAAGTAACTGAAAAACTGATTCTGGGCTTGTGACCTATGATTTTCCATTTTATATATGTCATATTTTAAGCTTGCTGGAAAATCCTGGTTTTCACAGGAAATTTAGGGACAACCTGATTGCTATACTTTTTTTTTTTTGCTTATGATGTGGAAGTATATTAAAACTCATCTTATTTTCTCTAGAAAGATTAAGAAATATTTCCCTGTTCTAAACCCTTTCCAGATTTGTCTACCCCACTCCCCAAAAGGTGAATTAGGTAAAGAATAAATTACTTTTCTTAAGGAAATAAATATATTCTGAACAAAGAATACCTTACATCATTACTTCCCTCACCCTCTGAAGTGATTGGTCTATTGATCCTATTAAGGGTAGACTTTTCTTTCATTGGCCATTAAGGGAATTCTACTATGACCCACCTTTCTCTATTTAAAAAGGATATTGATACTGATCACAGAAAGAACTTTCAGTCTTTGAGGGGAGTGGTCCAGGAAGTATGAGATAATGATTAATTATTAAGAGACTATTCTGAAAGGTTAGCCTAAATTGTATCAGTTATGATTTTTTCATAGTTGAAGATCCCTATAAATGTTATATCATCTTGGGGAAGAGAAATGTCTGAGGGCATGGATAGACTGTCATAATTTATACATTTCTCTCACTAGTACTTGGCTATTTAGAACAATGACCAATTAAGTAAAAAATGTTCCTAGCAAGTGTGTCTAAAACACAGGATATGGCATTAATATTATTTTTCTTCAATAGTAATATTTTTCTACAGGCTGGAAAGTTAAATGACTTTTACTTTGTTGTTGCAATTTTGAAATTTGACCCTAATGTACCTGGGAGGGTTGAACGTTTTTAGCTTTTTCCTGTTGGAATTCTGTGTGTTCTTTTGACCTGTAGAGCACTGTTTACTATAGATAATTCTGGAACATTTTCTTTTTCTCTCCAATTTGGCAAAATATAATGATCAGAGTCTATTCTTTAATGTTTCTTAAGACCCACATAATTTTGAGGTTGTTTCTCTTTGATACATTCTCCAAAGCTGTCATTTTTGGCTGCTTTGTTTCCAATTCTTGTTTTGGAATTTTGCAATTGAGTGATTTTCTGAGAGTGGTATTCAACTTCATTGGAAAAGATCCTGATGTTGGGAAAGATTAAAGGCAAAAGGAAAGGTGGACAGCAGAGGATGAGATGGATAGATAGTAATATCATGGAAACAATGAACATTAACTTGAACAGACTTCAAGAGACAGTGGAGGATAGAAGGGCCTGGTATGCTACAATCCATGGGATCACAAAGAGTTGGACATGACTGAATGACTGAACAACAATTGACAAACACCCCTCAGCTTCCAATTCTTTGAAACATCCAAAAGTACTGTCATAAATATTTTTGTAACATGGGTCCTTTTCCTTTCTTTAATGTCTTCTAGGCATGGTCAAAGGGCCTCAGACACCAGTTGTGTGGTGACTAGGTAAGTGACTTAGGCAAATTAGTCTCAGTTTCTTCTTCCATAAAATGGGGATAATAATATTATCTACCTCACTGGGTTGTTCAGAGGATAAAAGAGATATTTGTAACATGTTTGGCAAACCTTAAAGTGCTATTTAAATGTTCACTATTGTTAATCATAATAATTAAAGACAATAAAAATTAGACATGGGAAAGATACTTCTAAAAGACTCACAAAGAAAAATGTTCCTGATAATCCCTGGGTTGATTGCAAGGGGGAGTAAATAAACCTTGTTATTATTGGTTATCCACTTATTTCTACCTATGTGACCCCACCCAAATCTATCAACATTTCCATTCAGAGAGAATTGGGGCAGAGTGCCAGTATGTGTGTAGGATTGCACCAAGCCAGAAGCAAAGGGGATGGGCATCCAGATAATGCCAGTTCTATCCTCCTGAAATTACTTGGGGCAAGGATCACACTATTGAAAATAAAATTTCCCAAAATGGAAGGAGATTCAAACACTTTTGAGGTCCAAACCTCAGGAAATCTTTTATCAAAGCAGGAGTAACAAAGTGAATGATATAGGAATAAAAGGAAAAAATTCTAAATTACCAAATATGTCAGGAAGAAAAACGAATCAGTTGAAAAGCATGAGGACAAACAGATAAATCAATAGAAAAGATATTAAAACATAAAAAAAAAAACTCTAATACTTGCCTTCTCGGCAGCCCCTGCCCCTTGGGCCCCTTCTTTACTCTGATTGGAGAGAATGGAAGGTGGACTTTGGAAATCTCTTCTGGGTTCTCCTACCACATAAGAAGGGTTCTCTAGGAATTCCCCTGATCATTTCTAACCCAGCTACTCTCCTGGTTTTCATGGTCTCCAGAAATTCCTCATTCTGCAAGACAAAATGAACTCTGAAACTCTCACCTCCTCAGATTATTTCTAACCCCTGCCGTAGGCCTTCACCATGCTGCTTTTGTTGGGTAATTTCTACCTTTTCCCATTCAACCCTATATATTTTTCAGTTTCTTTTTATGTCTTGTCTTCTCCTACAAGATTATGAACTCCTTAAAGGCAGAGACCATCAAGCTTTGGTTTGTGTCCCCAGAATTTAACATAGTTCATAATAGGTGCTTAATAAATATTTACTGACTTTATTGAGAAGAAAAGACATCAAGATATTTAGGCACCAAGATATTTAAGCAAGGAAAACATCTATGAATAAATATCTTAAGACAAAAGAAAATTCATTAAAATCTGATGAAGCAAAAGACTTCATACATTCTCAGGAGAGCATGAAAGGAAAACAGTATGTTCCTGAATTGTTTAAGAGAGAAATAAAAATTATGAAAGGTCTACATAGCAAAAATAGTTAGCATAATAGAAAACTTGAATCCATAATAGAAAGTGCAAAAGAAACAAAACAGAACAAATGACTAGGAATGCAAATACACAGATGTGAAGCTCAATCTTGAAAAAGAGAAGGAAAAAGCAATAACGTTAAAAGAAAACGTATTCTCCGTAGGAGGAAAACAATGATCTCAAAGATGGAATGCTTAGAGACAACTTGAGGATTATGTTTCCCGGAAGAACATAACATTTTCAAGTATCTGAATATGATAAGGCAAGAAATAATACAAGAAAACTGCCCAGAACTTCTAAACACAGAAGACAAAGTTCCGATTGGAAGAAATTCACAGACCACTTCCAGAAAAACAAAATGTCTGTGCTGCAAACTTCAAGACATATACTGGTTAATTTTTTAAAATTCCAATAACAACAAATTCTGCAAGCAACCAGGAGAAATACACAAAATATAAAGGAAACTAAAATATTGCAGGACTATTTTGCACCCAGTAGAGAATGCAGGAAGGAATGGAAGGTGCTCGGAAAAGCAAAGGAACTCAATATTCAGTACAAAGTAACACACCGAGCAAACCCGCAGCTAATCGTTAATTTTTAAAAGAGGTATTTGAAGTATTGCCACAAAGATAGACCTGAACAAACTATTTGCTTTGCAAACACTCTCCTTTGGTATCCAAGATCTATATCAATATCTAGCTCTAATCTACATCAATATTTTGGATACCAAACCCTCATCAGAGAAATTTGATATGTTCTTTTTCCCATTTGACTGTTTTCCTTCTTATCTTAGGCACATTAACTTGGTGCAGAAATCTTTCTTTTTTAAAAAATATATATATTTTTTTTAGTTTTCAACATTCATTTCCACAAGATTTTGAGTTACAATTTTTTCTCTCCCTATCTTTCCCCTACCCCCCACCCCAAAACAGCAAGCCTACCAAATACCCCTTCCCCCAATCTGTCCTCTCTTATACCTTCCCTCTTCACCCCCCTAACTTTCTAGTAGGGCAAGATGGGTTTCTGTATCCCGGTGTCTGTATGTCTTATTTCCCAGTTGCATGTAAAAAAACAATTTTAAACATTTGTTTTTAAAACTTTGAGTTCCAGATGTGTTTCCCTTTATTCCCTCCTTACCCAACCCCCACTGGAAAGATAAGCAATTCAATATAGGTTGACATGTGTAGCTACCCAAATCATTTCCATAGTAGTTATATTGTGGAAGACTAACTATATTTCCCTCCATCTTATCCTGCGCCTCACTTATTCTATTTTCTCCTTTGACCCTATCCCTTTTCAAAAATGTTTTCTCCTAACTACCCTCTCCCCCAATCTGCCCTCCCTTCTATCATCCCCCCTTTTATCCCCTACCCCCCTATTTTCCTGTAGGGTAAGATACCCAATTGAGTATGCATGTTATTCCTTCTTTAGGCTAAATTCAACGAGAATCAGGTTGTCCTATTCCCTTTCAACTTCCTGCTCCTCCCCTCCATTGTAACAGTTTTCTCTTGCCTCTTTTATATGAGATAATTTACCCCAATCTATAGCTCCCTTTCTTCTTCTACCAATAAATTCCTCTCTCACCTCTTAATTTTATTTTTTAGATATAATCCCTTCATATTCAACTCATCCTGTGCCCTCTATGTATACATGAACATACAAAATGCCCACATTCACATATACATTTATATACACATACATCCTCCTATACATACATATGTATGTATGTGTGTGTGTATATATATATATGTATATATATATATATATGCATATATATGTATATGAGAAAAGTCTTATGAGTTACAATTATTGTTTTTCCATGTAGGAATATAAATAGTTCAACTTTAATAAGTTCCTTATGATTTTTTTTTCCTGTTTAACTTTTCATGCTTCTCTTGCTTCTTGTATTTGAAAGTCAAATTTTCTGTTCAGTTCAGGTTTTTTCATCAAGAATGCTTGAAAGTCCTCTGTTTCATTGAATGACCATATTTTTCCCTGTAGCATCATACTCAGTTTTGCTGGGTGGGTGATTCTTTGTTTGAGTCCTAGCTCCTTTTGCCTCTGGAATATCATATTCCAAGCCCTTTGATCCCTTAATGTAGAAGCTGCTAGGTCTTGTGTTATCCAGATTGTATTTCCACAATACTCAAATTGTTTCTTCCTGACCGCCTGCAGTATTTTTTCCTTGACCTGGGAACTCTGGAATTTGCCTATAATATTCGTAGGAGTTTTCTTTTTGGGAGCTACTTTTAAAGAGTTGATTGGTGAATTCTTTCAATTTCTATTTTGCCCTTCTAGAACAATGGTTCTCAACCTTACTAATGCCATGACCCTTTAATACATGTATGTGGGCATATCTGCATGTGGGCAGACCTGCCTGGAGACAGATAGAGGAGCAGTGTCTCGGTTCCTAAGACCATCAGATGTTTTCTGATGGTCTTAGGAGACCCCTGTGACCCCTGTGAAAGGGTTGTCCAACCCCCAAAGGGGTTGCAACCCACAGGTTGAGAATCGCTGTTCTAGAATATCAGGGCAATTTTGCTTGATAATTTCTTGAAAGACAGTGTCTTTCAAGCTTTCAAGTAGACCAATAATTTTTAAATTATCTCTCCTGGATAGAGTTTACAAGTCAGTGTATCAAATTAGATATTTCACATTGCCTTCTATTGTTTCATTTGTTTGGATCTGTTTTATAGTATCTTGATTTCTCATGAAGTTGTTAGCTTCCAATTGCTCTAGCCTAATTTTGAAGGAGTTATTCTCTTTGGTGAGTTTTTGAAATTCTTTTTCCATCTGGCAAATTTGGCTTTTTAAAGCATTCTTCTCCTCAATGGCTTTTTTGGGTCTTTTTTGCCACTTGAGTTAGTCTATTTTTTAAGGTTTTATTTTCTTCAGTATTTTTTTGGGGGGGGGTCTCCTTTAGCAGGCTGTTGACTTGCTTTTCATG
>JAQQSU010015621.1:0-11129 GCA_028627135.1 Pseudochirops cupreus
ATAAACTGTACACTGATTTTTTCTAGTTCTTGCTACATGAGCTGCCACCTTTGTTTCCCGTAATACATTTTTCTGGTTATCTCTTTCCTTAGATAACATCCGTTTTATTGGTTCACCTACAAAATTCCCTTTTATATACTGCAGAGTGTTTAGGTTCTCTCAATTGCCCCTTTACAATCCTCAACCTAAATTAACTGAATCCTGTAATATTCCTGTAGTATTCCCTAACCTTCATGGACTGAAGGATGATTGAGGCAGCTAAGTTCCACAGTGGAGAAAGCTCTGGGCCAGGAGTAAGGAACACCTTAGTTAAAATCTGGCCTGAGATACTTATGTGTGACTCTGGGCAAGTCACTGAACCATGTTCACCTCAGTTCCTTTTCTGCAAAATTACCTGGAGAAGGAAATGGCAAAATTAGCCCAGTATCCTTCCCAAGAAAATCCCACATGGGGTCACAAGGAGTCAGACAATTGAAACAACCAAACAATAACAGCAATAGCAAGATAAATGTGATGTTAAAAAGATAGGTCGTTCCATTATAAAATATTAGGGATGTTTGACAAAACAAACCCAGGAACTATATGAACACAACTACAAAAGTCTTTTCACACAAATAAATTCAGATCTAACTAATTGGAAAAACATCAGTTGCTCATGGTTAGGTCAAACTAATATAATAAAAATGACACTTATACCCAAATTAGTTTTCCTTTTTAGGGCCATACCAATCAATATACCACAAAATTATTTTGTAGAGCTAGAAAAAATAATAACAAAATTCCTCTGGAAGAACAAAAGGATCAGAATATTAAGGGGGTTTATGAAAAGAAATGCTAGGGAGGGTGGCCTTGCCATACCATAATTTAAACTGTATTATAAAACAACAGTCATCAAAATTACTTGGGACTGGCTGAGGAACAGAGTTGTGAATCAGTGGAATAGATTAGGTACACAAGACACAGTAGTCAAAGACTATAGTAATCTATTGTTTGATAAACCAAAGATTCCAGCTTCTAGCATAAGAACTCATTATTTGACAAAAATTGTACAAAAAAATTGGAATTAGTATGGTAAAAACTTCACATAGATCAATATCTTATACCGTATACCAATGGGTTCATGATCTAGATATAAAGGCTGATACCGTAAGCAATCTGGCTGAGCAAGGAATAGTTTATCTATCAGATTTACAGAGAAGGGAAGAATTTATGACCAAACAAGAGATAGAGAGCATTATAAATGGAAATTGGATAATTTTGATTACATTAAATTGAAAAGTTTTTATACAAACAAAGCCAAGGTAACCAAGATTAGGAGGGAAGCAGAAAATTGGGAAAGAATTTTGTTTTTTTTTTATAACCAGTGTCTCTGATAAAGGCATCATTTCTAAAATATACAGAGAACTGAGTCAAATTTATAAGAATACAAGCCATTCCTTAATTGATAAATGGTCAAAGGGTATGGTCAAAGGAACAGGCAGTTAAAGATATCGACAAGCATATGAAAAAAAATGCTCTAAATTCCTATTGATCAGAGAAATGTAAATCAAAACAACTCTTAGATGCCACATCTTACTAGTCAGATTCGCAAACATGACAAAATAGGAAAATGATCAATGCTAAAGAAGATGTGGGAAAATTGGAACCCTAATGCATTGTTGGTGTAGTTGTGAACTGATCTAACCATTCTGGAGAGCAATATGGAAGGACACCAAAGAGCTATTAAAATGTACCTACCCTTTGACCTAGCAATACCACTTCTAGGATTCTAATCCAAAGAGATCATACAAGTAGGAAAAGGTCCTATATGTACAAAAATATTTATAGCAGCAATTTTTGGAGTGCCAAAGCCTTGGAAATCAAGGAAATGCCCATCAATTGGAAAATGTGTAAACAAGTTGTAGTATTTGAATATCATGGAATATTATTGTGCTATAAGAAATGAAGAGCAAATGGACTTCATAATTGATGGGGGCTGTGTAGTTCTGCCCGGGAACATGAGTGCCAGAATATGCTGAGAATGCAGAAGGACAGAAACACCATAAACACAGAGTCATGACGGCATTTATGCCTCTGGGTCAGTGTGTTCTGTTTTATTCTTAATTTCACAACCCAGATGCTCTGTTGATACGCTCTGTTCTGGAGACGTGAGCTCTGTCCTTCCTTTATGTGTTTACCCGACCCTTGTGGTGTCAGAGGTGATTACAGGGGAGGCAGGCTATTTGCCAAAGGGGCTCAGTAAGGGGGATAAAAGAGGAGAAGCCCCGGGATTGAAAGAGGGATGGAGAAAAAAATAAAGCTGTCTGCAGATCACTAACTCTTCTGGCTCCTGACTCTACTTTGTTGAATGTGCTGGACACATTTCCGAGTGTGCACTGAAGACCCTGGGAAAAAAGGGTAAGACTGGCTGCCCAATGGCATTAGGCCAGGTCACATAATGACCTTGAGAAACTTATATAAATTGATACTGAGTGAGAGGAGCAGAACCAGGAGAACATTGTGCATAATTACAGACACATTTTATCTGTGATAACTGACTTTGATAGACTGGGCTCCTCTCAGCAATGCAAAGCTACAAGACAGCTCCAAAGGACTCATGATGGAAAAAAGGCTATCCCAGTCCAGAGAAAGATTCACGGTGACTGAATGCAGATTGAAGCAAACTACTTTCTTTCTCTCTGTTTTATTTTGTTTTGTTCCTTCTTTCTTATTCATTCCATTGGTTATAATCCTTCTTTACAACTTGACTAATACATAATGTGAAGGTATTTGTAGAACCTATATCAAATTGCATGCTGCCATAGAGGTGGAAGGGGGGGAGGAAAGGGAGGGAGAGAAAATTTGTAACTCAAAAGCCTGTTGAACTGAATGTTATAAACTAAAAATAAATAAATAAATACAATTAAAAAAAAAAGATGGGTTTTTGTCTCAGGGAAAAAGTTTGGGTCATTGGAGGAACTATGCAATTTCCCATAAGCAAACCAGCCCGTTCTTTTGTTCACTTAAAAAGCTGCAATAAAAGTCTAACTTCAACACTGTCTTTACTGTAAATATGATTAAAATAGCATTAGTATGGAAAATAAATGGGACTTGAACTGAGCATAGTGACTCAGCATCCTAATTCAGTACAGTCTAAACAACCTAAGCAAAGGCAGAGGATGTGGGGTTAAACTGTCCTAGGAATGTCAGATAATGTTAGTATCATCAACTATAAAAGGACAAACAGATTTGAAGAAGAGACATTTATCAGTCACATAAATATTCAAGCTTGCCTTGGGGTAAGATACCAAAAAAAGTGTTGGATTTGATTTTTTGCCTCCTTCCAGCTTGTATTCAGATAGTGAAGCTATGCTGCATCTAAAAATGTAGACATTTCCTTAGATTGGCACTCATCTCTTCTTTTTGTAGAAATCTAGTTCAGCAGCTATGAGAAGAGTAATCTGACAAGTGTCAGATGAGTGACAGGATTGAGAGAAAAACCTGTATTCACTGACTAAATGATATTCAGATATTTATGGGATGACAAAGTGGTGTGCACATATAGATACCACCTAAGAGTTCAAATAATAGAAGAATGTGACTTTCTTGGGAGTAAATCTCAGAAATGTTTGAGATTTCTGATAGAACATTAACAACTTGATCTAGTTATATTATTTCTGATGTCTATGTTTTAATAGAGCAGTGGTCTAACTAGTGTGGGTAGCATAACCCCTTGCTAGGAATGAGTTACTAATGTTTGTAAAATACAATGGAACTGCATAGATACCTCATATGTGTACATGGCACCTCCTCCTAGTACTGTGTAATTCTTTTATAATTTTTTTTTCTCTGTAGCTACTCAATATGTTAAATACCTTAATCTGGATCTTTTGATGGTTAAAGTGTAGCACTGTAACATAGATCTTTCTAATTGTTCTTCCAACCTCTTACAACATGACTAGACAAAGTCTTATTCAATCATTCGTGTCCATGATGATGTATATTTTTCTAAGTACTTGAAAGTATATCACCATTGGTAGTATATGGGGGCTCATTTTAACAGTTTAGACAGGCATGAATTTATCATCCAGTTGGCTCACAAATGAAGTTAATTAATAAACTGTGTACTGACCACCTATAATGTCCTAAGTTTACTTCTATACCCAAGAGACTACAGACGTTATCAACATACCCATTCCATATACATACATGCATGCATGCATGCATGCATGCATGCATACATACATATATATATACATATGAAATATTTCAATAGATATGGATATGGACTTGGATACACACACATGCACATGTATTTATGTGGATATATATACACACACACATATAAATGCATATAAATAATAATAGATATATGTGTATATAATAGATTAAATTGCACTCTGTGTGTATGTGTGCATGCACACATGTGTGTGTCTGTAGGCATTATATAGGTATTATCATTTCATCTAATTTGACTTAATGATGAAAAAAAATTAAGGAATGTTTCTTTAATTTTTTTCTATTATACCATGTATTTTATACATTATCTTTGATTCATATTTAGAAAATATTTGATGGCATTTAGAAATTTTTATCAAAATTTTTTGTCTTAAATTTTGAAGATACATTAACAAGACAATAAACCAAATTGTTCTAATTTCTATAAATCAGTTTTTTATGACTATGTGAAGGTCAAATACTGAAGTAAAATGATCAACAAAAAATAATTCTTACTCAAACATACACACATATCCTCATACCCACAAACCTAGAAGCAAAGTCCTACCCTAACAAAGTGTTTAAAAGTCAAACAATTGGCTGGGGAAATTAACAAATGGTAGAAAAAAAATCTCAGAATGTAGAATCTTACTTTGGTGACAAGGAAGTTCACAACATACGCTCAGAAGAATACAACAAAGTCAAAGCTTTTATATGCAAAGTCTACAAGAAAACCGTGATGTTTTCTTGGGCCATGGAAGAGCTCAAAAAGGATTTTGAAAATCAGGTAACAGAAGTAGAAGAAAAATTGGGAAGAAATTTGATAGTGGTGCAAGAAAATCATGGAAAACAAGTTAACAGCTTGCTAAAGGAGAGCAAAAAAAAATACTGAAGAATATAACACCTTTTTTGACTAGATAAAATGGTAAAAGAGGTCCAAAAAGACAAGGAGAATACCTGAAAAAAGCAGAATTGGCCACATGAAAAAGGAGATTGCAAAGCTCACTGAAGAAAATAATTCCTTAAAAATTAGAATGGAGCAAATAGAATTCAATGATTTTATGTGAAATCAAGAGATTATAAAACAAAATCAAAAGAATGAAAACAAAATTAGAAGTTGGAGAAATAAATCACATGGAAAGTAGATCCAGGAGAGAGAATTGAAAAGTTGTTGGACTACCTTAAAAAATAAAAGAGCGAATCATTCATCTTTCAACTGCCCTGATATTCTAGAACCAGAGAGTAAAAGAGAAATTGAAGGAAAAGAAAAAGAAACCAATTGCAAACTTAAATATTAAACAAATATAAAATGAGAAAAGAAAGGAGAGTAAAGGCAGAAACTCATATGAACTCTCACCGAAATCCTTCCAAATACTTTTAAAATGTGACTCTAAACAAATTCTAGAGTAGCAGAACCCACAAAAAGACAGAGTGAAACAAATTTCTAACTCAAGACAATCTGGAAGGTTGGCAGGAAAGGTGTGTTGCACCAGGGTGAGAGAGAAACAGTCCAGTGCAATTCACACCAGCACAAACCTGGCCCCAGCAAACCCACAGAAGCCCTCAGGGTGACTGAATCACTGACAGCAATGGCAATTTCAGACTTCTCAGTTGACATACAGTAAAGACAATTTAAAAGGTCCGCAGGAAAGGTCTCTTGCATCTGAGTGATAGTGAAACACAGTCCAGCTCCAACTGTAGCAAACCAGGAACAGACCCAGTGGCAGTGGCAATTCTTCTAGAGCTCTCAGTCCAAGACAGTAAAGGAGTCAAACTACTGGTCAGGAGATTACATAGGATTTTGTACTAGTTCTGGGGCTGGACTCTATTGCTTTGCCCATACATGGATACCCATGGCAGTCTCAGGGTGAGAATGAGCACTAACTCAGCAGAGGTTATGGCCACAGTGGAGGGGGAACACTCTTCTCACAGTTCCAGGGCAGAAAAGAGTGCTTGTGGTAGCTCACAGACAGTGAAATGTACTACATAAAAAGTAATAGCAATATTGTAAGATTATAGGCTCTGAATGATTTAGCTATTCTTAGCAATCCAACAGTCCAAGACAGTTCTGAAGTACTTATGATGAAAGATGCTATCCATCCCCAGACAAAGATGTGATGGTGCATGAATGCAAATTAAATTATTATTTTTGCTTTGGTTTTTTTTGAGGTTTTTTTTGTCTATGATTTCTTTTACAATATGATAATTATAGATGTTTTTTTTGCAGGATCACACGTGTATGACCTATATCAAATTGTTTGTCTTCTCAAGCAAGGAAGGGGATAGGAGGGAGGAAAATAGATGATTTGGAACTCAAAGATTTAAAGACAGATGTTAAAAATTGTTTTTACGTATAACTGGTGAAAAAATAAAATACTATATAAATAAATAAAATGTAATTGAGAAATATTAAACCAAATAATTTAAAGTATGTTTCTTTTTGTTTATACTTACTCTATTGTTTATTTATTTTTAGTTTTCAACATTCATTTCCACAAGATTTTGAGTTGCAAATTTTCTCTCCCTCTTTCCTCTACCCCCACTCCAAGATAGCGAGACTACTCAATATCTCTATCCCCAATCTGCTCTCTCTTATGTCCTCCCCCATCATCCCCCTATGGTTCTAGTAGGGTAAGATGGATCTCTATGCCCCAGTGCCTGTATATCTTATTTACCAGTTGCATGTAAAAAACATTTTTTTTTAACATTTGTTTTTAAAACTTTGATTTCCAGATTCTTTACCTTCTTTCCTATTCATTCATCCACATGGGAAAGACAAGAAATTCAACATGTGCTGTACATGTATAGTTACACAAAACATTTCCATAGCAGTTATATTGTGAAAGACTAACTATATTTCCCTCCATCCTATTCTGCCACCACTTATTCTATTTTCTCTTTTGACTCTGTGCCTTTTCAAAAATGTCTGTTTTAACTAACCCTCTCCCGCGATCTGCCCTCCCTTCTATGATCTCTCCTCTTATCCCCTTCCCCCCTCTTTCCTGTAGAGTAAAATATCCACTTGAGGGTTCATGTTATTCCCTTCTTAACCCAAATTCAATGAGAGTATGGCTGACCCATTCCCTTTTGCCTTCCTTTTCCTCCCATCCATTATAACAGTTTTCTCTTGCCTCTTTCATGTGGGATAATTTACCTTATTCTATCTCTTTCTTTCTCTGTCTCCCATTTTATTCTTCCCTTCACTCTTAATTTTATTTTTTATATCATCTCTTCTTTTTTAACTGATCCTGTTCCCTCTGTCTATATATACATGTATACAAATACACCTAGACTCACACATGTATTTATACACACGTACACCCTCCTATATATACATACCTATGTATGTGTGTATACACACACACACATATTTATACTTACATATACATATATATTCCCTTCACCTATCTTCATACTGAGCAAAGTCTCATGAGTTACAATTATCATTTTTCCATGTAGGAATATAAATAGTTCAACTTTAATAAGTTGCTTATGTTTTCTTTTTCCTGTTTAACTTTTCATGCTTCTCTTGCTTCTTGTATTTGAAAATCATATTTTCTGTTCAGCAATGGTTTTTCATCAAGAATCCTGGAAAGCCCTCTATTTCATTAGATGACCATATTTTCCCCTGAAGCATTATACTCAGTTTTGCTGGGTAAGTGATTCTTGGTTTTAATACCATCCCCTTTGACCTCCAGAATATCATATTCCAAGCTGTTCAATCCCTTAATGTAGAAGTTGCTAGATCTTGTGTTATTCTTATTGTACTTCCACAATACTCAAATTGATTCTTCCTGACTGCTTGTAGAATATTCTCCTTTACTTGGGAACTCTGGAATTTGGCTATAATATTCCTAGGAGCTTTCTTTTGAAGATCTTTTTTAAGAGGCAATCAGTGAATTCTTTCAATTTTTATTTTGCCTCTGGTTCTAGAATATCAGGGCAATTTTCCTTGAGAATTTCATGAAGGATGATTTCTAGGTTCTTTTTTTGGTCATGGCTTTCATGTAGTCCAATAATTTTTAAATGATTTCTCCTGGATCTATTTTTCATTTCAGTGGTTTTTGCAATGAGATATTTCATATTGCCTTCTATTTTTTCATTTATTTGTATCTGTTTTATAGTATCTTGATTTCTCATAAAGGCATTAGCTTCCTTTTGCTCCACTCTAATTTTGAAGGAATTATTCTCTTCAGTGAGTTTGTGAAATTTCTTTTCAGTCTGGCCACTTGGTCTTTTTAAGGTATTCTTCCCCTCATTGGCTTTTTGGGCCTCTTTTGCCATTTGAGTTAGCCTATTTTTGTAAGGTATTGTTTTCTTTAGTACTTTCTTGGGTCTCCTTTAGCAGGCTGTTGACTAGCTTTTCATGATTTTCTTGCATCATTTTCATTTCTTTCCAATGTCACCTCCACTTCTCTTATTTGATTTTCAAAATCCTTCTTGAGCTCCTCCATGGCCTGTAACCAATTCATATTTTTCTTGGAAGTTTTTGATGTAGGGATTTTGACCTCATTGTCTTCTTCTGGTTCCATGTTTTGATCATTTTTGACCCTGAAAAAGGAATCTATGGTAGGATTGCTTTTCCTCTTCTTGTTCATGTTGCCATGCAATTTTTGAGCTCTTTGCTGTTGTAGAACTCTGGTTCCTGAATGGAGTGAGCTGTGTCCCAAATTTCTGTGTTTTTGACAAATGTTGTCACAGGTATGAGGAGGGTGACCTCTCTATGGCCACCACAAGCTCTGGCACAACAGTGTTCCTCACCCCAGGACTACCACCAAAACTGTGACCCAGATCCACCCAGGTGAAAGCAACAGAGACTCCCCTCTGAGTCATTGCTTGGTCCCCCTACAATCTGCAGGCCAGCAGCTCTGGAGCCAGGCACTGGGCAGCGTCTGTAGACAACTTGCTGCCACCACCTCTCACCCTGGGGACAGGAGCTGGACCATGCTCTTCACTCACCTGGTTAAAACAGAGTTCCCTACAGACCTTTTACTTTCTTTTTGGCAATTATGGGTTGAGAAGTCAGGAAACCACCACAGCTGCTAGTGATTCATTCTCCTGAAGTCTTCCCCAGCTGGTCTGTGCCATGGGTTAGGGCTGACCAAGATCTAGGCCCATGCAGCTCACACAGGACTGTACTTGGCTCCAACTCAGTGTGATAGACCCTTCCTTTTGGCCTTCCAGGCTGCCTTCAGTGGGAGATTTGTTTCTCTCCGTCACTTTGTGGGTTTCATAGCTCTAAAATTTTTTTAGAGTCATATTTTATAGGTATTGGAGGTGGTTGCTGTGGGAGCTCAGCAAATCCCTGCTTTTACTCTGCCATCTTGGCTCCTGAGTATATTTCTAAAAATAAGAGCAATGCACCAATCTAGTACGAAAATTTAGGAAATGTTTCCACTTAATTAATTAGATAAAATTAGAGTTGCATTCTTAAAGAGTAACATAAGAAAATAATATAAGCAAATGTTAAATGTTGGTCATTTCTGATCCACCAAAACTGAAGTAAAAGTGACCTTGAAGGCCCTTTAATCCAAATGTCTTATTTTAATGTTACAAAAGTTTAGATTAGGAGAAGAAAAATGATTGGTCAAAGGATCCATAGGTAATAATTGCTAGAGCTAGAATTTGAACCCAAGTCTACTCTCTCCAGATTCAGTGTTATTCTTTTGCATTAATGCTTCCTTCTAAATTGTTCCTTTATAAATTTAGAATAAAGAGTAATGTAGATTTTTGGAATTTAATATTTGGCAGATGGTGAAAAAAATACAAATAATCCAAAATCTTTCAAGTTTTCATTGCTACAACTTATTTCAATAAGCTTTAGCTCCCTTCTGCCAACACAGATTAATAAATTGAAATTTGGCAAACAATAAGCATATTAAATTAATGTTAATTATCAAAGTATGCCCTCTACCTACCAAGTACCTAGTACTGTTCATATGAAAATTGGTATTAACTGGAGCAATGAGCCTGAAGTCAGGAGGATTCATCTTTCTTAGTTAAAACTACCCTCAGACTCTTACTAACGGTGTAACCCTATCCAAGTCTCTTAACTCTTTTTGCCACAGTTTCCCATCTGCAAAATGATATGGAGAAGGAAATGGCAAACCACTCTGGTATCTTTGACAAGAAAACTTCAAATCAGGTCGCAATTAAGTATGATTGAAGTGACAGAACAATAACAACGACAAAAGCTAAGTGCTATTAACTATTACCTAATATTCAGAGTAAATAAAACTGCTATTTACAATAAAACATGAATAAAATGAAATTAATTGATAATTAATAAAATAATTTCTAGGAAAAGTTTTCCAAAATTTATTCTGCTTAGAGCTAATTACTGATTCTTTTGTTCTCAATAAACTGATAAAAGGAATAAAATCTTATTTGTCATTCATTCCAATAGTATTGGGTTCTATCATATGGATTACATTACATAAATTGTATTACATTAATTAGCATAATTGAAACAAACTTCTTAAAGTCCTTTAAAAAACTAAAAGCACTATATAAATTTCAGTGGTTCTCATTGTTGTTCATTTCACCTTTTTTTTTTTTAATGGAGTCCAGCCAGAAACACTTCTTGGACAAGTTACCACACTGCTATCATATTTTATAATTACACATTTGCGTTTATTATATGAGTATGTACAAAAAAATGTCTTCTGTTGTTGAATACAAGTATATTGTTTTAATGTCACATCCCATAGATTCACTAAACAATCTTTAGGACCACTTTCATTTATTTTTTTTAATTTAAACTTATTTTTAGTTTTCACCATACATTTCCCAAAGATTTTGAGTTACTGATTTTCTTCCCATCTCTCCCTTACTATAATGTCTTGCACCAGCAGATTCCTAAAAGAATGCTACTGTGAACAGCTTTTAAGGTTTGGATTACACAGTATAGTGAACACTCTATTTATTCCATT
>JAQQSU010015622.1:0-11128 GCA_028627135.1 Pseudochirops cupreus
CACACACACACACACACACACACACACACACACACACACTCACATTTGCCTTCTACAGTCTGAACAGCCCCAATGTATTCAGGCATTCTTTGTACCCTCCTCATTCTTTGCATCCTTCTCTGTATAAACTCCATTATGTCCTTCCTAAAATGTGGCACCCATATATATAAGTGCTAGAGAAAATGAGATCAGATTTTCTTCTCTATTGCTCATATTTAACTGAGTGGTCAAAAACAGTATCTCATCAGTTTTTTCTTTTTCAATTTTGGCTTTGTTTTTGCACATCATCTTTTTCAAGTTGTGTTACAACCAGCTGCACTTACCTAATTAATTTTCTGAACACAAACAAAGAAGTTTATATTTAAGGTCGTTAAATTTTATCTTCTTTATTGCAGTCAATTTTTCCAGACTGTTGAGATAATGTCGATTCTTAATTTTGCCACCAAATATGATCTACACTTCCCAACTAAAGAGATTGTTTCATTCTTTTTCTTTGACTCCCAAGCGTCTAACATATAGTAACTGCTTAATTAATGTCTGTTGTTAGACTGATTGATCGTATTTATATCTTTCGTATCTTTTGTGTCTTGATCATATCACCCCTTAAAAAGTACTAAGTATGCTAAGGCCAAGGTCAGAGATTAAAATCTCTTCCTTTCCTAAGATATGATAACATCATCTAATATCTCTTCCATGCTTCTTGGAAAGTTTGTGTAAGAAATGTAGCTGCACTGCCATTATGAGATTTGTCCTCAGTTGCACAATTACTCAGTATTGGAGACAGGGCCAAAGTAAAGTCTTTGAGCCTCAGTAGTGTACTGTACTCATTAGATTTTTTTATAATTAAAATAAACATTGCCCTGATTATTTTCATCATTTAACAATCCTCCCATGCACACAGAAATAGAAAATTCTTCTAAAATGAATTAAAAAATACATTTAATAAGGTTCCTTAGAGTCACTAATGCAATTTTACTGTAGCTTTGTTCCCCACTATGCAGTGTGTGTGTCTGTGTTCACGTAATAAATGAATAGCTTTTGAGATTCAACTATTTCAGCTCTGAAATTAAAAATGCTTTCTCACAGGACCTATTTTCTAGGCTGTAACGAAACTTTCCAGGCATTTTAACATTATATTTCTTTATGCTTTGCTGAGTCAAACTACCAACAACATTTAGGAATGTCTTGTATTCGTTGCCATATATCAAGAAATAATTCTCAACTATCAGTTACTCATATTCTAATAGGAGTCAATGGATGCCTGTGGAATGCAATATGAGTAATTTTAGAATTGAGAAGGCTGGAGAGTGCATTGAAGATGAGTCATCCATGAGAATAACTTGGTCTGATACTATCCTCTGAGACGTTGCCAGATGTTACTGTTGCTTTAAGTTTGAGAAACATGAAGAAATAAAACAGAGATAGATTCAATCACTTTGTTTTAGCCTCAGGGCTCTGAGTTAGCTCAATGTGTTCAATGGTAGCTGTGTGAAAACTGTAGAGATGTCTATATAGGAAACAATAGATTTAGAATGACAAGAGCCATCTTGCCTGAAATTTTATCAACCATAATAGAAGCAAAGACTTTCTTAAGCTCTTAAGAAAATGCAAACTCTGGACTCACATATACAAACATATTTGTAGCAGTTCTTTCTGTGTCAGCAAAGAATTGGAAATTGAGGGTATGTCCATCAGTTGGGGAATGGCAAACAAATTTTGCCGTATCAATATGTTGAAATACTGGTGTGCTATAAGAAATGATGATCAGGAGAATTTCAGAAAAACCTTTCAGAAATAAGACTTGTATGAACTGATGCTGAGTGAAGGGAGCAGCTTCAGGAGAACATTATACACACTAATAGCAACATTGTGCCATGATCAACTATGATAGACCTAGCTCTTCTCAGCAATATAACGACCCAAGACAACACCAAAAGATTCAGGATAGAAAATGCTATCCACATCCAGAGAAAGAACTATGGAGTCTGAACGCAGATTGAATCACATGATTTTCACTTATTTTTCTTTCTCATGGTCTTTTTTTTTTGTTCTGATTCTTCTTTCCTAACATGACTAATGTGGCAATATGAATAATATCGTTGTACTTGTACCAAAAAATAAGTACATAGAGATGGAAAAATGAAAGAAAGAAAGAAAGGAAGGAAGGAAGGAAGGAAGGAAGGAAGGAAGGAAGGAGGGAGGGAAGGAGGGAAGGAGAGAAGGAGGGAAGAAAGAAGGAAAGAAAAAAGAAGGAAAGAGAAGGAAAGTAAACAAAAAAATTTTAAAAATGTGAACTTTGGCAACAATTTACCTTTTTGGAAGGTTGGAAAAGTAGGAAAATAATGTATACTATATATGCAGTATAGTGTGTATTCTCCATGAGAGTGTGAGAGATAAGAAATTCAAGATCATAAAAGCATATCACAGAAAGATGTCGTTTGAGAAATTTGAAAAGGCTAATTCTTAGATTCATATAAAGTATTTTTGAGAAATAAAGAAGCATAGCAAATAAAACAATGACATAGGAATCAGAGGGACCTAAAACTGATGTCTTAACATACTGGCTGTGTCATCATCTTCAAGGAATTAACTTCTCAGGGACCCCAGAACAGTGGTATCAAAGTTAAATAGAAATATGGGTTACTAAACCATATGAAGGGATCCCTGTCATCTGGCTAAAGACTAAGTAAGCCACATTTTGACATTATCCGTTGCATTGCTTATAGCCCATGAGTTGCATTCTTGACATATGTTTCCCAAGTGATAAGGTGCAGAAGAATTTAAGGTCTACATGAGTGGAGGTATAGACGCTTACTGAAATGCAGAAGTATAAGAGACTCATCCCACAATCCCCCAGAAATAGCCTACATTAAATAGGGAAAATTCCAGATTTCTCTATCCATTTTTAGCAATGTTTTAAAAATTCTTTGTTTCTTCTGCACCTGTGGTCTCACATCCTACTTCACTAGTATCAAATTCATGATCATCTGGATTTGCTTTCATTTAGCATATTTATTTATTTGGAAATTTCTATGATGCAATTTATCCCAACTTTGATTAAAGGATAAGACATTTGTATGTTTTCAAAAGTGTTTATGTCATGCTTCCTTGCATCAGAAAATGGTTCAGGATGTGGCAATTTTTAGTGGGCCAGACAACCACAAAAAGTCTACAGAATTTAAGTCATGTTATTTCAAACACATTCATAGAAAAGCTCTCCTGGCCTCAAAGTAAAGTTGCTTTGTTACTTTGTTTAACTATCTTATGCGAATGCATATTTATCAAATAAGGGTTATTTAGACTCTTCACATTACTAGTATGATTCTAATAAGTTATGAAATAATAGGAAAGATTCAAAATTTGGTCAGTTTGAAAATTTTGGATTATCTGAGAGGCTCCTGGTCCTACAGCTTCAAGTGCTTTTAGAGAACAACTAGTCTCCCTCCCCAGCCCAACTTTTCTTTTTGTCTTTTTGGAGGGGGTAAGACAGAGCAATTAGGGTTAAGTGACTTGGCCAAGGTCACACAGCTAGTAAGTGTTAAGTGTCTGAGGCTGGATTTGAACTCAAGTCCTTTATTCACTACATCACCTAGCTACTCCCCCCCCAACACACACACACACACACATACACACACACACACACACACACACACTCATCATATAAATGAGAAAACTGAGGCTGAGAGAGATGAAATTACTTGGTCAAGTTCATACAACCACTAACTGACAGAGATGAAACTCAAGTCCTGGGTGATTAGCATTTTTCTCTTTCACTTCTCTACCCCTTTGCTAAGTCTTACAGATTTACTTGGGATGTATGGAAGTTAATTACAAATGTTAGTTACATAGCTAGAGAGTACAAGTGGTCTGATTTGAACGGAGATCCTCCTTTCTCATGCCCCATTGTTCTAATTCCCTATGCCAGACTACCTCAAAATTACTTGCATTAATGCTTTAGAACCAATCTTCATCTTCACTGCTATCACCATCACCATCATCATCATCATTGTCATCATTATCAATAGCTCACAGCTATAGTTATTGTTTGTTTGTTTTTCTTTTTTTTGGAGGGGAGGAGGTTGGACAATTAGGGTTAAGTGACTTGTCCAAAGTCACATGGCTAGTAAGTGTTAAGTATCTGAGACCAGATTTGAACTCAGGTCCTCCTGACTCCAGGGCAGGTGTTCTATTCGCTGCACCTCCCAGCCACCCCTCACAGCTATAGTTTTTAAGGTGTTGTCTTCATTGCACACCCTATAACAGTGTGAAGGACAGGTGCTACTATCCCTATTTTTCATATGAGAAATCCATGACTTAGAGAGTTTGGTAACTTCTTCCCAGTCACCCAGCTAGTCAACACAACTCAGAATCAGGCATTCTTGTCCAAAGGCTAGTGCTCTTTATAACATACAGTGTTGATCCCTGGTCCCCAGAAATCAGTCTAACAAATTACCTAATATTATGATGTAGATAGTAGTGTCAGTTTCCAAGATTATTTTCAAGGAAATAGAGGCAGCTAAAAGGTGTGGTGGATCTCTACCCAATGAGTTTGGAGTCTTGAAGACCTGAGTTCAAATCTGTCCTCAGATACTTCATAGCTATATGACCTCAGGTAAGACACAACTTCTGCTTGCCTGAGTTTCTTCATCTTTAAAATGGGAATAATAATAATAGCAACTATCTCCTGGGGTTATAGTAAGGATTGAATGAGATAATAATTGTAAAGCATTTGGCACTGTGGCTGCCATGTAGCAGGCACTCAATATGTGTTTCCTTTCTTTCCACTTAGCTTCTCTATTTCCATGTTCTGTCACGTATAAGTTCCAGAGCCCACCAGTTTTCTCTTTATCATTGCTCCAATCCTTTATTCCACCAGGATTCTTCCCACCAAAGCCTCTGGGCAGAAATCTCTACTTTCCTCTCCTCTTCTGATTCTGATAAATATACCAGAAACCAATCTTTTAAGGGATGTTACTAGTGGTAACTATAGAGAAACAGATCATTCACAAGTTATGAGAAATCTTATCAGTTAACCTTGGTTTTATTTTATATTTTGAGGAGGAAAAATGAGGGAGTTTGCATATCTTTAATTTCATCCATGTAGAGAACACTCAGTAAAAAAGTCTCTCCAATGTTGCAAATCAAAATCTGTTTGACAACTTAAATTTTTAGAAAGTTTTTAGGGGGCTACTGATAGACCAGGTCACACCACCAGCATGTATCAGAAGTAACCAAACCCCAGGTCTTTCTAACTATGAAGCTATTTCTTTGTCCACTACCACAGAGATCTCTTGGTATTATCTTAAATTAGATATAGACAGAAATCTACTTTGTCTTAATACCTCTCATCTTTCAATGACTTTTCCTTGAATTTTGTTTAAGGACCAAGTCCTGAGCTTTTATACTTCATTATTTCCTTAGAGATGGTGATAATAGATTTTGATGCCACCCATATCCCCCTATTTCTGCTGTTACTGAAGTCTGTATAATCACAGAACAAAAGAAAAACAATGATATTTTGCCAGTTAGTACAAAGGTCTCAACAGATTATAAAATCATAGGAACATTGAGTCATAAATGTAGAGCTTAAAAAAGACTTTGGAAGCCATCTAACCCAAGCCCTTCATTTTACTTTGACCAATGAGGAAACTGGCTAAGCTCACTGTTCAGCAATGGTATTGATAATTCTTTGATATATATTAAAATTAAAACATAAAGAAAAAGCAAATTGAGAAAATAGTTCACACTAGTATAAAGTCTGGAAGGGAGATGTGAAATAAGAAGATCAGAATAAGGGTGGAAAGACAAATAGGAGGTAAATTTTCTGACTGAGACCAAAAGCAAAGTGAAGTCCAAGATTCATAGTGTAAGTCTGAGCACAGGTAGGCCATAGAATTCACAGAAGTTCAAATGCAAGCAATAGCTACCCTAATAATAATAGTGTCTAATACAAAGTAAATGGGGCAGCTACTTGGCATAGGAAATGGAAAGCCATGACTGGAGTCAGGAAAACCTGAGTTCAAATCCAGTCTCAGACACTCTCTAACTGTGTGACCTTGAACAAGTAAGTTAACTCTGTCTGCCTCAGTTTCCTCATCTGCAAAATGAGCCAGAGAAAGAAATGGCAAACAGCTCCTATATCTTTGCCAATAAAAATCCATATGGGGCCACAAAGAGTCAGACACAACTGAAATGACTGAACAAGAACACATATAGCACTCCCTATATGCCAGGAGCTGTGCCAAGTGCTTTACAATTATTAACTCATTTCATTTTCACAATAACTTTGGGAGGTAGATGCTATTTCTATTCCCATTTTACAGAGAAGGAAACTGAGGTAAACGGAGGCTATGTGACTTGCCCAAGGTCACACAGGTAGTAAGTATCTGAAGCTAGATTTGAACTCAAGTCTTTCTGACTCCAAGCAGGCTTCAACTATTGTTGGAGAGACTTCAGAAGGTCAAAATCTAGATTCTCAGTGAATTCAGAGAGGGACAAAAAACAGATGTCTGTTCTATTTGGAAAAGGCATGCAAAAATGTGAATCCTAAAGGATATAAAAAATAGGGAGCTCAAGCAGTAGGAAAAGGAGATGTAGAGCATTAGAATCACTAAATAGAAGGCCAGTTTTCAATCATGGAGCAAGGTACCTATTTAAGCAGGAATAAGATAGGGATTGGCAGAGTACGGGCAGTGAACAAGCCTTATATTTTTACCCAAATGGCCAGGCTTTTGAATTTAGGTGGTCTAACAGCTGATATTTGGACCTGTCTGGGATAGTGAAGTTCATGGTCAGAAATTCCATTCACTTATGGAACAAAGCAAGAATCTAATTATTCAAGAATTAGAGTGTGATGCTACAGAAAGGGTCAGAGCTATAAGTTGGGCAGGGTGACTGAACTTTGTCCTCAGGCACCACATTTAGAAGGTACAGATTTAGAGAGCAGTGATGTTATTTGCATACTTCAGCAGCATAGCAACAAATGAATAAATGGATGAGTGGGTGGGTGGATAGATAGATAGATAGATAGATAGCAAGATAGATAGATAGATAGATAGATAGATAGATAGATAGATAGATGAGTGAATGACTAAATGAGTAAATAAACAGATGAACAAAAAGCAAACACCTGGCAAGACTTTGGCTTCTTCCATATCCTCATCTTCACAGCAATCACTTAATTGTTGGAGTCTTGGAGTTTCTACTTCTCCACTACAAGACAGCATTCAGTTCCCCATCCTGATCATTGAGGTTCTGTGATTTTCCAAGAATCAAACAATAGAATGTGTAAGAGACAGGACTCAAACTCAAGTCTTCTTGGCTTCCAGGTCAGCTTGCTATTTACTATCTCAAGCTAATTTTATTTTCTTTTGAATATTTCAATCATGAGTAGGTCAGATGAGCCTATATTTAGGGACTGGTAGAATTTTTTTTGACGTCAGGTTTGCATTCATAAATGTTCATTGAATGATGCTAATTGCTTCTATATACACATCCCTCCTCTTCCTCTGGTTGAAGGGACTGATTTAACCTTCCTTAAACATTTTTATATTCATTTATGTTTGAATCTAGATTATAGAAAAGACTCCTAGAGAATAAGTAGGACAACATTTAGGCAGCTCTCTAAGACTATGAGTTGCAAAAAAGATGCCAACCTAAACTTCTAGAAGGAATTTTTTGTGCTCAGGAGTTCTCTATACCTATATAATCAGATGTCTAATACTCATCTTTAGCCCTTGTCACATCAATATAAAACTTCTGTGACCCTTAAAATCTACATATCTCTAGAACTAGTATGTTCCCTGCACTTCATTGATTTCCTGGCATTCTATACTACTTATCAAAGTTTGTTCCCTTCTCTTCTTCTCTTTACCAAGTGAAAGCAGTGACCCAGCGATGGGAGTTCGAGTGAGAACCTATGTGCCTTAAGCCTTTTTGTAAAAGTAGGTACAGTAAATTGCTTTGTATGCTATCATTAAACCCAGAAGTTAGACCAATTTAATGTTAGCCTAAGAGAAAGATGCATTGTGTACATAAGCAGGCTGCAATTTACCAACAATAACTTGTGTAGACAGAGTGACATTAAAGATAGCATTGAGGACATGCCTGACTAGAAAAGGAAGTAGGTCAGCCATGTAGAATGATTGAGAGACTAGAGATGTAAACTTGAATGGTACACTGGAAATACAAAAAGAACAAGAGGTAGGTCTCCAGGGTGATGAATGGATAATCTATGGGAAATTCTTGGCAATGTATGAATAAAAGTGATAGAAGACAAGAAGGCATAGAAACATTATAGAACATAACTGGAAGTGGACTTAGAGATCACCTTTTCTAACCCCCTCATTATGCAAATGAAGACACTGAGTCACAGAGAGATTAATTGAATAGCTCAAGATCATGAAATAGCAAATGCCAGAGTTGGGACAGACTAACCTAGGTCTGATTTCTCCTACTGCAGTTCACTTTCCATTTCACCTTACAAATTCTGTCTCCTTGCAGTGGTTCTCAACCTTCCTAATGCCTCGACTCTTTAAAACTTGTGTGTGGGTGTGTCTGCATGTGGGCAGACTGCCTAGAGATGGATAGAGGAGCATGGTGTCTCGATTCCTAAGACCATTGGAAATACGTGTTTTCCAATGGTCTTAGGCAATGCCTGTGACCCCTGTGAAAGGGTCTTTTGACCCCCCAAAAGGGGTTGTGACCCACACATTGGGAACTGCTGCTAGAGGATGTATCAGTTTCAGTAAAATTAAAGATCATTCAAAATATACAATTATTAGTAAAAGAAGGGTTAATGACTCACACTGTTTTGTATTTTTTTGGGGGGGTCAGAGAATTCTATTTACTAAGGTACGAGAAGACAATGGAGGAATGGTATATAAAGGAGACACCTAGTTATAGCCAGTTGTGGTACCAAGGTCACAGCTGAACCACTAACAAGATGGAAGCAGGCTATTTTACATTATATTTCTCTGTTCTTGTGGAGAGATAGACAAGAAGAAATACAGAGAGAGAGAGACAGAAAGGAAGGAAAGAAGGACGAAAGGAAGGAAGGAAGGAAGGAAGGAAGGAAGGAAGGAAGGAAGAGAAAGAAAGAAAGAAAGAAAGAAAGAAAGAAGGAGAGAAGGAAGGAAAGAAGAAAGGAAAGAAGAAAGGAAGAAGAAAGAAAGAAAGAGAGAGAGAGAGAGAGAAAACAATAGAAAAAGATGGAGGGACAGACACATAGGACACAGGGCAATTATTCAGCTTTTACTAAGCTTTTACACTGTGTCAAACTCTAGGTTTACAAATAGAAACAAACAATATGGTCTCTGCTCTCAAGGAGGTTACATTTTAAATAAAAGGAAGCCAGAATGGATGAGGGGTTCTACATATGGACTAGTAAGCAAGAAACAATATGAAGATAAAGTCAAAGCTTATCTATCAGAGTCTAGCATCATGGTTCTTGGGGACCAGACCAAGTTCCCTATGGTAATGAAGGCCAGAGTGAAAGAAAGAATTATACATTCAATCTGGTGGCCAGGAAATGAGAACATATTCCAGCATCACTGATTAATTTAATGTGTAACTGGGGCTTAAGTATCCGAACTGAAAGGGGAATAGGAATGTAGAGCCAGAAAATTAGTAGATAGAGGTCCAAACAAGAAACCATGCTCAGATTCCCAGGTACCAGGACCCAAGGAAATTGGTTAAAGATTAGGCAGTGGGGGACTAAAGCTCACTTGCGGGAGTCTAGCCCCTGAGGCATTGGTCTAGAACTTTTATCAGAGGGAGGACTGATAACTTTGAGTACATTTTCCCTAGCGCATAAGTGTAAGAACAAAACAAAACAAAACAAAATGATCAGAGTCACAATGGATGAGGAATGGGGAACATGATAGCTACTTAAGAATTTGAAGGATTGTCATATGATAGAAGTTTTAGACTTTTCTGCATGGCAGCAAGGGGAAGTACCCAGAGTACAATGGTTAGAAATTCCTAAAGAGGCAAATTTAGGCTTGAGGTAAATGTCCTTATATTTAGAATATTCCAGAAATGGAACAGAATAGATGAATTAGGAAGTAATAGATTCTTCCCTTCATGAAAAGACTATATATGCTCATTCATTAGATTCTAATTAAGGTAAGGGACGTAATAGAAGGGTTCTTAGGCCCCTTGTAATTCTGAGATTCTGTGATTCTGGGAGCAAACAAAAGACCACAGTGAGTTTATGAAAGTAGAAGAAAAGTAAGAAAGTAATGCCAAGATAAATTATCAACTGCTGGAAATTCAGGGGAGTTAACGCCTTAAGTTTATTGCCAGTGCAAACGCTTTAAGTTCCCCCAAATGATGATAAAGTCTCACTTCATCTGCCTCATTGGGTTATTGTAAAAATACACAAGGTAGTATATATGTAGATGTATATGTACATATGTATGTATATATATATGTTTTACATGTTGCAACACATATAATTCTGTATGCGTGTGCATACATTGTAACTTGCAAAGTCATGATGCAAATGTCAAAAGGTCTAAGTATGGGGCCAATGTGAACCAATCCTCCCCTTTCACAGGACTAACACAGTGCTGCAATAATTAGTGGCTCATTTTCTGATCACCTGAGTTCTTTCCCAAGTTTGGTATCAGTTTGTTCTCCCCATTGTCTTCTAATAAAACAACACATTAAGACTGTGCAGACTACCTTTTTTTTGGTGTTGAGGGGAAAAAATTAAACACATGTGACATGACCTTGAAAAATAAACTTAATACAAGATGCTAATTAGATCAGAAAAAGCAGTTCTTTCTGTCTTTAATAAAGCAACTTTAATCTTCTCAAGTTATGTTGCAAGAATAAAACATAAAGTAGTTACTTAAAATGAAATATTTGGCCTGTATAAGGTTCTGCAAAGCTCAACTCTGGGCTTTTCTCTTCTCCTCTCCTTCTCTCTCTCTCTCTCTCTCTCTCTCTCTCTCTCTCTCTCTCTCTCTCTCTCTCTTCCCTCTCCCGTCTCTTTATCTGCTCTCTCTTTTTTAAAACTTGCTATACAAGAATAAACCAGAATATTTTGCTACCAATATGACTTTTAACAGTGGCTGATGTTTTTCAATCTCAGAACAATTCACTCCAAGTTTATATAATTCAC
>JAQQSU010015623.1:0-11128 GCA_028627135.1 Pseudochirops cupreus
GTCCCAAATCGCTGGGGTCCTCCCGGCTGCTGTAGCTCTTAGGAAGAGGCTGGGAACTCTTCCTATATACTTCTGGCTGACTGGATAGCGAGGACTCCAAGACCGAGGCCCAAGACAGCGATCCGGTTCCAGGCCACTCAACGCGAGAGCTCTGGCCTGAGAACAATTGCTCAGTCCCCCTGCTGCCTGCAGGCCGCGGGCGAGAAGCTGCAACGCCAAGGCAGGTGCAAAACCTCTGCCTTTTCGCTTTTCTGCTCTGGAGGCCTTCTGGCCGGACTGCTTATCTCTCCCTTTCACAATTCCCACTCGCAGCTGCCGCTAATCCGCTCACCTGGAGCTCCTCTGCTCCTCCCATCCAGCCGCCCCTGGGGCACAGCCGCGGCTTCAGGCCAGGCTGGTTTCGGTTCGCAGTGCTGATATGGTTCCTTGTGACCGAGCTGACTTTAGTGGGAAGTATCTTTGTGTGTGTTTTGGAGTTCCAGGATTGGTTTAGAGTCCTATTTTATGGGTATTTTGGGTGGCTATGTGAGAGCTGCGATATGTTGCTGCTGCTACGCCGCCATCTTGGCTCCGCCCCCCCCGGCAATTTTCAAGGTAATTTTTTTCATAATCATTTCTTGATCAATTTTTTTTGTTGTTCTCAATCATTTGTACTATTGACCCAGATCCCCAGATTCAGAATTGCACAACAGAGATGGGAGGTGGGGTGGGGACGGACACTAGGAGTTGAGAGGTCAAATGGCACCAGAAATCTTTGTTTCTTGTACACAGTTTGCTCTAAGATAGAAAAAAAATTCACAGAACAAACAAAAAAATCAGAGGTGGGGAGTAGTTCAAAGACTGTATAGTCTAACCCATATCTAAGAAGAATCCCCCTTACAATGCCTAAATGGCGATCCATCCTTTGTCTGAAGATTTCTAGTGAGGAGAAAGCCATCCTCTCCCTACCATTCCACCTCAGCACCATTCCACTTACATTAGAATGGGCAGCACTAATTAGGATTTTTTTTTTTATAAATTGTGACTTTTGCTTATTCATAGTTCTGACCTATGGGGCCAAGTGGAGCAACCTTAATCCTTTTATGTGATAGATTTTCCAAATACTTGGAGACAGTTATGTCCTTCCTAAGTTTTTTCTATCAACTAATTCTTTTCTTGAGTAAATAACTCACTTTATACTCTTAAGTTAAAAAACCCTTACACTTGCAAACCAAAAGTGCATTATGTACTGAGATTTCATTTTTAGAAATCTATTAGAATTATACACTAGTAGGTAGAGTGCCAGACCTGGGGTGAGGAAGACTCATCTTTCTCGGTTCAAATGTGGCCCCAGAGACTTAACTTTCTATGTGACTCTGGGCAAATCACTTAACCCTGTTTGCCTCAGTTTCCTCATCTGTAAAATGAGTTGGAGAAGGAAATGTCAAGCCACTCCAGTATCTTTGCCAAGGAAACTCCAAATGGAGTCAAGAAGGGTTGGACACTACTTTTAAAAAATAAAAGTTTGGCATATTTTGTTTTTATATCCCAAATATTTCCAGATCTCTTTCCTCCTGGTCCTAGTAAGCAAGCCATCATAACAGTGAATTAAAAGAAAGAGAAACAGTTCGCTATAAGTAACCAATATATTGAGAATGATAGAACTTGTGATTTCATAGGTATAGGGAGTTGGCACCTGGCAGTTTCTAGTCCTAGAGCATTGCCTAGAGCACTGAGAACTTACAATTGATTTGCCAATATACCTCAGAGGCAATACTTGAACCCAGGTATTCCTGGCTCCAAGGCTTGCTCTGTTTCCTATACCAGGCTGCCTCAACAAATGCTTGACACTGTGCAGTATTCCATACCTACAGCTCCCCAGCCTTGCAAAGGAAGAAAAGGGGAGATGCCTTCTCATGTCTTTGGGGTCAAACTTGTTCATCCTTTTGCATTCTTTCTATTGATTTGTTCTATTTACATTGTCATTTTGTATGTTGTTTTTTCTAGTTCTGTTTGCTTTACTTTGCATCAGGTCATGAGCTTACATTTCTAAATTAGTTGGGTTTTTTTTCCTTCAGATTAATTTTTACATGTGGACACTTCTGGATCTTCCATTCCTTTACTAATCAGTTTTCACTAATGAAATTTAGCCAATCAGTTGTCATGTTTTGCTGCTTCTACCTCCATACTGTCTCTTAGCTTTTATTGGTTCAATTTAGCTTCTCTATGCAAATGACTCTCAAATCTGCCAAACCCTAATCTCTCTCTTGAGGGTCAGTTCCCCAGGTCCAGCTGACTGCTAGCCATAGGATGTCCAATGGGCCGCTCAAATTCATGTCTGAAACAGAACTCACGATCTTTCTTCACAAACCCTCCCTCCCACTTTATCTCAGTTAAGGGTGGCAGCCATTCTTCCCATCACTCAGGTTTGAAATCTAGAACTCATCTTCAGCTTTTCACTCTGACAAGACCTCTGTCCTCTCATCCAATTAATTTAGTGTTTAGAGCCCTTCAGAAACAGCCTCCCTCCATTTCCAGTCAACCTTCTTATACCTTATTACCCTTCTGTCTTCTTCCGTACAGTGACACTGGTTTCCTGGCTGTTCCATTAACAAGACACTCATCCCTTGGCTCCAGCCATTTCCTCTGGCTATCCACTGTGCCTGGAACACTCTCATCATCTCTGCTTCCTGGCTTCCTTTTAAGTTCCCAACTAAAATCCCGTCTTCTAAAGGAAGCCTTTCCCAACCTTTCTTAATTCTAGTGCCTTCCCTTAAGTTAATAAGTTAATAATAATAATAATATATAATTTATTATTTATATTATATAATATACAATAATATAATTTATATAATATATTTATATAACATTTATTTATATTTTATAATTATATGATAATAATAAAAATTACTTATTTATCTTGTATACAGTTTGTACATATTTGTTGTTTCTCCCATTTTATTGTAAGCTGCTTGAGGGCAGACACCGTCTTTTGCCTCTTTTTGTGTCAGCGTTTAGCACAGTGCCTGGCATATAGTAGGCGCTTAATAAATGTTTATTTGACTGACTGACACATCTTACTGATTTTACCTCTGTGCTCCAGCCTCCTCTCACGCAGCTGCCGTTCCAAGTACTTACTGTGGTAGCCTCGTAATTGAACTCCTTGCCTCTGGTCCAGCCTCTCTCTCTCCATCCTTCGTGTAGCTTCCAAACACTAGCAACTCATTTCTGATTGTGTTATGTTCCTGTTCAAGAAGTGGGTCAGTGTCTCACTACCTGCCTCTAGGACCAATACAAACTCCTCTATTTGTCATTTATAACCTTTCACGATCTGGTTCCCACCTGTCTGGGAAGCCAAGCTGATTACAAATAATTCTTATGCCCTACAAATTCCAGCCAAACTCACTTGTTCCCAGACGTGCCATTCCACCTCTCATGTATATGTTCTTGTAGAAGATGCCCGTCCCTCCATAACTCTTGATTCTTAAACCCTCTAATGTCCTGTAAGTCTCCCCGAGGGCTACCTCCTATGAGACCATTTCTGATATCCCCAGTTATCAATGCTCCACAACTCCCTGGCCCCCTCCCCTAATTGCATTTTATTTTACTTATCTATGTACATGCCATTTCCTCCAATATAGAATATAAGCTCTTTGGGTGCAGACACCTTTTTTTTTTAATTTATGTCTCTAGGGTCTAGCCTGGAAATTGATTTTTTGTTACCTGACACATTAATGATACGTTTCCCTTGTCCTCCCCTCCTCTCATCACACATATTGTATCATTTGCAAATACAGTAAGTAAAAGTTTCCATGTTTTTATCCAAGCCATAGACAAAAGAAAGTGCTTAATAGGACAAATTTAAGGTTAGAGATATAGTCCATTTTACTAACCTTGACCTTCTTGAAACTTTGTATTTATGGGCAGAGAGAGAAGGACTGTACTTGCAAAGCGACACTTGGATTCAGTTGAACCCAATGTCTCCATGTAGAGGGTCTTTCTGGAGACATAAGTTCACATCTTGAGAATTAAAGCTAGTCACCTTTTTTCATGCAGAATGAAATCTTCCCTGAGGTGTCAAACTCAAGGTCCATGTATCAAATGCAGCCTACAAAACTCCTAAATTAAAATGAATTGGGAAATGTTTGACAAAAATAAATTAAAATGCAATAAAACAATGTTAATTTGTGGTTTTCTAAGTCAATAGTGGCTCTGTTTCTATTTGAGTTTGACATCACTCTTCTAGGTTGATTGCACTGATTCCCAGTGGATACAGTGATTTCCCTTCATCTCTAAATCTATAGAGGTGCTCCTGGGTACTACATAATATTGGGCCTCTTAATATTCCTAGAGGAGAGCTAGCATACCACAGTGGCTACCTTTGGATTCAGGAATAATTAGGGGTAAGTCTTGCCTACATTTATTCTGTGACCTTGGGCAAATCAAAGTCTCTCAGCACCCCAGAAAACTCTAAGAAATTATGAGTTACCCCTAAGTTGCCTAGGTATAGATAGCCATGTGCATTGGGAATTTCTGCACTAAATGTTCCATATGCTGCTGAAATCACAGGTCTGCACCAAAAACCAATAACTAATCTGCTGCAATACTAATGTGTAATCTAATGTGTAGCCTAGCTGACCTAGTTATAAACATGTCTTTAAAATGCAGATGTATCATCTCAAGAAGCTTATAATTGTAAGTCACCTTGGATATTATGCAAAACTGGGTAGAGATATTTGTTAGTTTTTACAAAAAGCATTTTGACAAGGAAATATTTGACTAGGTTACCTGTGTTAAGTAGGTAACAGTGGTTAAAAGACTACCTGACATATATGCTATGAAGTATCTTAAAATAAATTTGAGTATATTGTCTCAATTATACTAAAAAGGTTTTATTTAAATTATTTTCTGGGCGTTATGTACAAATTACATTTATTGTTTGTAAAAATCTGTTTTTAAAAATTACTGTTATTCATGGACTGTTAAAGAACTGAGTTCCATTCATTTAGAAATATCCAGTTTTAGAACTGCTAGCATTAAAGATAAGTGAACATAAATATTGCTTTTAGTCCTTCCTTCACCTGGCTCCATTTCTTTCTCATTTACCTGTAAATGAAGATTTCTTATCTTTCCTTAATTTCCTCAGTTATTTTGTTGTTTCAGAGAGACACTTATCTTCTTGAGTGTCATTTCTAAAATGTAATGTGGGGCTGCTTTGGTGTAGTAAACAGAGAGCCATCCTTGACTCCTCCCGCACATATTGGCTGGGTGACCCTCAGGGTTGTAAGTGACTGAGCATAGGTGGAGGGGGCTTTCCAACCCAGGAGTCCTTTCTGCAAGAGCAGGTCCAGTCTCCAATCCCTGTCACTACCCTCTAATACTTGAAATCTTGCTCAGCTGAGTTTACTTTCTAACCTTCGATAAGAGAATTTCACATTAACCTTCCCTATTTCTGGATTTTTCCTACCCTCTTATTCTTTCTTTTCTATTCTAGCTCCTTTTCTATGATTTCTATGAGCAAGAATCTACAGTTATGGCCTGTATATCCTCACATTCTTCCTCTTCCTAATCACTTTTTTCTAAGAACAGGTGTTCTTTCTATCCCCTCAATCTCCTAGTATTTTTTGTATAGAAGGAAGAGGAAGATGCTATTCCCAGTTAACAGATAGAGAAAGAAATGCAGAGAGATTTAGTGATCTTGACTCTCAGGCTGCTATGCCTCCTTATTTGTCTCTTGTTAGAGATTTATTGATGCCTTTTGTCTTTTCATATCACAGACATTTCCAGTATCTTCCTCCCTTCCCTTGACACAAGAGAAAACAGCCAAGCCAAAATCGACAAAATAAATATCTGACCGTGTGTACGACGCTTCCTTCTTGTGATCCCCCACCTCTCTATTGAAATTAGACCACAAGGATGGGGAACTAGTGGCCTCGAGGCCACATGTGGCCCTCAACGTCCTCAAGTGCAGCAGATTGATTGAACGCAAACTTCATGGAACAAATCCACATACTTTGTTCTGTAAAACTTGGACTCAGTCAAAGGGCTGCACTTGAGGATCTAGAAGGCCACATGTGGTCTTGAGGTCTCAGGTTCCCCACCCCTGAATTAGGGGAAGATATCTCAGCCTCTATTCCCAAGGACCAGGAATGGTCATTGCCTGCTTTCTCATATTTAGATAGATATTTAAGTTACTGAAAAATTAATTGGAAAAGGTTAAAAAAAACCCAGAAGACTCAGATATGAGAATTAATTCATAAACATGAAAATTAGAATACATTAAAGGAGAGCTAAGGACCATCTATATCCCCTAAAACAGTGAATCAAAAATATTTTATTCTAATACCCTGCATGCAATTCTGCTCAGTTGCACCAGATGGCAGGAGAAACCGTTCTTCATTCTGCAGAGGGGGTTAAGGGCTTCCTCTCTGGAAGTCATGAGGGAACACTTAATTTCCAGTGTTGCATGTAAACTTCTCAGAATGATTGGGGGGGGGGGCCTTCCCATTTTAATTCTGTTTTTTTTTCTATTGTAAATCCTATTCGTCTTCCCTTCTTGTAGACAAGTGAATAGTTACAAAAATAGTGGGGAAGCACTTTATAAACCTTAAAACTATTGGCACGAGCTATTACCATCATCATTTTTATGGCAAGGTAAATTTGAGAGAAGGAGGCTTCTCTCAAATGTATGTTTGCATCTTCTGTTGAAGCTGAAACAAGGGAATTGAATTTTAAGAGCAATACTATAGGAAAGGAATGTCGGGGGGGGGGGGGGGGGAAGCCTGCAGCCTCGAGGCCACATGTGCCTTCTGGGTCCTTGAGTGCAGCCTTTTGACTGAGTCCAAGTTTTACAGAACAAAGCCTTTTAAATAGGAGATTCGTTCTGTGAAGTTTGGTTTCAGTCAAAGGGCTTCGGTTGAAGACCTCGGGGGCCATGTGGCCTTGAGGCTGCAGGTTCATCACCACTGAACTCTTAAGGATTTTCGAATGATTTGTCAAAGAACAAAGAGTAGTTATGGTTTGGCTGTAAAGAGGCTTTCCTTTCTCTGGCAGGGTCTCTTCCAGGCCCAAGTTGTATGATCTTGGAGATAGACAAAGATACACACACATGTGTGTGTATGTGTGTGTACAAATATACACATACATCAAACTTATGATTCCAATCTCAGATCAAGTGTCACATGTGGCTTCTCAAGCACCTAAATAATCAACCAGTCTCCAATTTGCTTCCTGGGAGGTGTGGAGAGACTAATATCCTGAAGAACTACTTAATTTTTACTATGCTTGTCATTGAATGTTTTTTAAACTGATATTTTTCCTCTTTCTCTTAGATGTTCTCCCACCGCTATCAATTGAAATTCATCAGCCCAGTGTCATAGAAAGTAATGAAGTTGGAAGAAAAATTCAGTTCTGAACAGTCACTTACACCCAGGTCTGCTTTGCAAAGAAGTTCTGAGTCAACGTATTCCAAACAAAATTGCTAGGTGTTCTCTAGAGACTTCTCATATTATCCTGAAAACAATTGCACAGTAAAGTAGGCCGACTGATTCAATGGTCTTTTCTTAGTTTTGTGATAACTTGAGTGAGTAAAAGGCAAACTTTTTGATAAATTTGGTGGCTTTCTATAGGCTTTAGGAAAAAATTGTGTTAAATTATGAAATAAAATAATGCTGTGTTTACTCATGGACATTTCCCCCCAGGATCTAGCCTTTCCACCTATTTTGAGAATATGAAGAAAAATGTTGTCTTAATAACCCTCACTCCCCACTCTTCCTCAACACAACACACATACCTTTTTTTTTCTTTCCCATCCTGAAATAGCAATTACAGCTGCCTGCTGAGGCTCTTGGGGGTTTTGAGACCATTAATCAATTTCACAGCTGGAGGCAAAGCATTTTCCAAAGGGAACACTTTTTCCATGAAACATTGGCCGGTTTTACCTTTCCAGGGTAGACAGGTTAAATTAAAGGAACAGTATACACCACCTGACTGACCATAATGACTGGGGTGGAGGGAGAGAAAATAAATCAGAAACTTCTTCCTCAGCATAGCTGCCTCCTTTTCCCCTTCTTTTTCTACTTTCCTACCAGGACCATCTCACTCTCACTACCTTCAATCCCATCAGAAGATGCTGGGGAAATGAGTTGGAGACCAGCAGCTGCTTGGTCCTTCTTCCCTTGAAGAAGGTACTTAGACCTATACCTGAAAAGGGGGGGAAAAGGGAACAAATCTTGAATAAAAATGACATATTCCGTCATTTAAAAAATCAAGTTATATTCAACTTTTGTGTGCTTTTATGGATGCATTAATATATACACATTAACATCTTCACTGTCTGTTATATATGTATGTACATATACATATGAAATCATGTATGTACTACATGTGTAAATGTGTCATTATATGCATTATTATATCTATATGCATGTCATATACCATATATGATAATGCATATAGTGTTAACAAACATATGTATAATTATACATATTAATTAAAGGTATTGGGACTGAAACCTGGATGTTCAAATAATTTTAATGAATCTGTTTTAGAGTGAAAATATTAAGGGAAAAACAGAGGAAGAATTATGCAGGTGAACATTTTAAGATGAGGGCACTACAGAACCTATCTTTCAACAGAAGCAATAGATATTATTGAACAGAAACATCAGTAAAATGTAGCCTTCCTGCTGCTGACATTTCCCTTTGCCTGCATGATCAGATAACAAAAAATTGGCTATGTATGTGTGTATAAATATGCATATATATGTATATGATACGTAATGTACATTTTTTGAAAATGGAAGCACTATTCTTTAATTCTCAACCAACATAGATGATTACTCACCTGTTTCTAAGGGTTATTTGTACACATATGGAGGCATGTGCTGGTGAATGTTAACCAGCCACCTCTTAGAATACTCAACATATTTTGAAGTTTAATCTGCATTATTATTTTTCCATCACTTTCTTTAGTCTGAACAATCAACAAAATAAATCAAGCACTGATTTGTAGCATTTGCTGATTTCAGAGAGATAAACACTGAAAATTTAAAAATTGGTTCTTATTAGTGTGACTTCAATACTCCAAAGATAAATCATTTTGTCAGTATGGATATTGCCTCTTTCAATTCAGAGTATAAGCCTTCTGTGACTTAGAAGACAGTCTTCAAGGACAGCGGTAGTCAAAATATTCATCAGCTCATGGCCAGCTCCATGGTGAGCCTCACCATACTTAAAGTGACTGGGTCTTGGAGAGCACAGTTGTTGCCTATCGGGACATGAAGCTTTTCCAGCTGGGTGGGTCCTACTAGAGCATATATTGTAGTAGGATAGCCGTTCAAGAACTAAGGTCACCACACCAAAATGAGGTATCAAAGTAGGGCGTTAGCAGAGGATTTTAAAATATTCTTAATAATAGTAATAACATCTGACACTTGATAACACACACCTATAATCTCAACTAGTGGGAGGTTGAGTCTGACAGATCTCTTGAGCTCAGGAGTTCTGAGCCTTGGTGTGCTAAGCCAATCTGGTATCTGCACTGTTTGGCACTGATATGGTTAATGAGAGAGGGTGTGAACCAGCTAGCCAAAAGAGAGGTGAACTAAACCATGTTGGAAATGAAGCATTTTAAATTTCCTGACCTAATCACAGTGGGACCAGGCCCATGAGCTGTCCTTGTGGGATTGGGAGACCCCCGACAACAAGCTAGAAAGAAACATGAAAGTCATCGGCAGCAATAATAACCTTCCACAGTTCTAAATGTTAAAAATAGTCTCCCTTTTATTGTGTTTCATAGTAAACAATGCTTCACAATCACACTGGATGTGCAAGGAGATTGATTTCACTATTTGGTCACTAGGTGGTGGTGCCTGTCAATCACCCGATTCTAGTCACCAAAGAACTCTGCCCTGGGAAGTCCATAGTTTCCCTGGAGGTTTTGTGCTTTGTCCCATTGGAGAGGCAGTTCTTAGGAAATGCCGAGCTCTCTGGCCAGTTGTGCCAACTTGTTAGCCCATTTGTGTCATGGACCCTTTGGAAGTCTGGTGGAGCCTACGGATCCCTTCTCAGAATAAAGTTTTTAATGCATAAAATAAGCCAGAGCTCAAAGGAAATCAATTACATTTAATGCAATCATCAAACCATAAAAAATAAAACCCAAGTTCCTGGACCCCAGGTTAGCAATCCCAGATCTAAGGGTTTTGGTCTATATAGAAATTGTTTCCAGCTACTGGAAATCCTTCCTTTCCCCTGTATCTGTTGTATTTCTCAGAGCCCTAGTGATATAAACCTGGCCATAAAGGAGTCTTCCCCTGTGCAAACAGAGAGGCACGCGCAGTACTGCATATAATGCTTTATTCTATCGGCTGAGTCAACAAAAGGGATCCAAAAATGCATAAAATAACACGTACCATGAAGCTGCATATTAACAAGTTGGGATGCTCCATCCAAATCCGGAAGTTTGAGGAAAGGCACAGTTTATTCAATTGTTTTGTCCTCACCATGATTGCTGGGAGTAGGTAAAGCCTAGGACAGGGGTCTTGAGGCCTTCTAGGTCCTCAAATGGAACCTTTTGACTTGAGTCCAAGTTTTACAGAACAAATCCTTTTATTAAGGGGATTTGTTCTGTGAAGTTGAATTCAGTCAAAGGGCTGCACTTGAGGACCTAGAGGGCCACATGTGGCCTCAAGGCCACAGTTTCCCCACCCCTGGATTAGGAAGTACAATACAGGCCCCAATTGTTATTAAATGCATTGTCTCCCTTCATGTTATGGGACAGGGAAGAGGGATCTTCAGAGGCTCTCATTCTGCCGCAGAGCAGCAATCTCCAGTACTATCTGTACTTCTTCCTACTTTGCTGTGGTTGCCCTATACTACCAGCTCATTGTTTATCACCAAGGAAGTTGTGGATGCATGGTGTTACATTACATGAATCCTGGATCCTGGAACAAACAGAGGCACTATACTTTGTAATTCTATCAACTACACCGTAATGTAACACCATGCATCAGCAGATTCCCAGAAGAATGCTACTGTGAACAGCTTTTAAGGTTCAGATTACACAGTATAGTGAATACTCCATTTATTCCATTACAAATCAAGGCAAATATTCACAACATATCACAATATAATATTCACAACATTACATC
>JAQQSU010015624.1:0-11128 GCA_028627135.1 Pseudochirops cupreus
AAAAAAAAGATATATGTCTAAAATACATTCCCTAAGAGACTACCTCAATAAGCTATCTTTCTAACTGTATATCGTAGTCAAAATGACAGCCATTCAATATCTGCTACAATTTCCCTATCTTTGGCCACATTCAGAGTGATCATTGAACTTATCAAAATGAAACTGAAATGGTCTAAAACTTTTGGTGTAATCATCACGAGGTCATCTGCAAACAAAACCACCTAGAAGGTCAGATAATCTATAGGGAATTACCTACCTATTAGGACATTGAATTAGAAATCTTATATAACCATGTAATAATCCTTAGGAGAACTTTGACTTCACTGTTTTATACATTACTGTAATGACATCATTTGGCAAAATAATCTATGTCATTGTGTTAAGAAATCTTGTTTCATTTTAACATATAAATAAAACATTAATGTCTCCTTTTCTTTTTAACCCTTCCTTTGTTCCTTCTTTACTTTTTCATCCCTATTTCCCTCCCTCTCTCCTTCCGTTACTTCTTTCCTCATTTCCTTCCTTCCTTCCAACAACAAAAAATAAACACCGTATCATATTGTGTCTTTGATTCACATTTCATTCAATTTTATGACTGAGAAAATGTGCTCTATTAAAGAATATCATCACTGAAATGCCTCTTACCACTTATCTTATATTCATCAAGGATACATTTAGAAATATTCAAATTCTTCCCATAGGAATTTTGGAGAGATAAAAGGTAGACATATGGAGCTAGCAGTCAATTTTCTTACAGTTGGTTTCTTGGGCAGAGACATATCATTTTGATTTTTTTAAATCTTGCTATATTTCAATATCTTCAGAGTTGTTTTCTCAAATCCCCTAAAATGTACCAAATACAGCTCTCAATATTAGAATAGTTTAATTACTCTTCTTTTCTTTGGTTTGGTTTTGTATGTTGTCTACTGTGATTAATTTTTTTCTCCTTATACAGTCCAGCTGAAACTCAATACTCCAAAGTTCTATGTTCTTTGATGGAAGAAAAAAATTATAGAAGTCTTTTTAAAAAATAATTGATTTTATTTTGTTTTCAACATTAAATTCCATAAGATTTTGAATTGTAAATTTTCTATTGATCCCTAAGACAACATGCAATCTTATATAGGCTATACATATATATTGAATAAAACATATTTTCCTTTTATAATATTTTAAGGTCCAGATTTTTTCCCTCACTGTCCTCCCTCCTGCCCAAAATGGTATGCAATTGGATATAGATTATACTTGCACAATTATATTAAACACATGTACACATTAGTCATGTTGTTAAAGAAGAATCAGAACAAAATTAAAAAAAAATAAGAAAGAGGAATGAATTAAAAAAAAATTACAACCAGTTGGAGGAACCATGAGAAAGAAGATACGAAACAACAAAAGGAAAAGGAAGCAAATTGTATGCTTCCATCTGCTTTCAGAGTCCAAAGTTCTTTCTCTGAATATGGATATCAGTTTGCATCATGAGTCTTTTGGAGTTGTCTTAGATCATTGCATTGCTAAGAAAAGATAAGTCTATCAAAGTCAGTCATCACTTAATGTGGCTATAACTGTATATATCTCCTGGTTCTGATCACTTCACTTACCATTAGTTCATATAATTCTTTCAAGTTGTTTTTTTTTTCTGAAGTCTCCCTGATCATAATTTTTTGTTTTCTTATTTGGAGGGGGAAGGCTGGGCAATTGGGGTTAAGTAACTTCCCAAAGTTTCCACAGCTAGTAAGTGTTAAGTGTCTGAGACCACATTTGAACTCAGGTCCTCCTGACTCCAGAGCCAGTTTTCTATTCACTGCATCACTTAGCTGCCCCCATGATCATCATTTCTTATAGCACAATAGTATTCCCTTACACTTATATACCACAACTCGTTCAGCCATTCCCCAATTGATGGGTAACCCCTCATTTTTTTAATTCTTCACCACACAAAAACAGCTGCTATAAATATTTTTGTATATGTGGGTCCGTTTTCTTATTTTTATGATCTAATTGGGATATGGATCTAGAAGTAGTACTGCTGAGTGACAGGGTATGCACATTTCTATAAACCTTTGGGCATAGTTCCAAATTGTAATTCAGACTGGTTGGATCAGTTCACAACTCTACCAACAATGCATTAGTGTTCCAGTTTTCCATCATATTCTACAACTTTTATCATTTCCCTGTTTTGTCATGTTGACCAATTAGATATTATAGAAGTCTTGACAAAACTTCATCATTTTTTGATTATTCTCCTTCCAGCTATACCCTTAAATGTTTTGGGGCATCATTTGTCAATTAATTCTTACATGATGTTTCCTATAAAATTAGTCATTCTTCCAGCAACTACTCATATTTTTTCTACTTGGTTTGCTGAGGTGGGGTTGCTGCTGGCTTACTGGGATGCTTCTTGTCTTCTACTACAGTCTCCTTTTGCCAGGATGAGACTGAATTTTCTTGGAGATCATCCAAATTTCTTGGACTAAAAGGCAGTTTCAATCCATCATTTTCCTGGTTCTGCTACTATATAATTTCTTTTGGGTGTTATTTTTTTTTTTAATTCTTTCGAAGTGAATATGTAATAGTTAAGTGATTTACTACTTATTCCACAATCTGGACTCTTAGAAGTCCCCCAGTGGTAGGATTCTTAAGAGCTGTCTTTAAAATGACTGCCCCATTAGTACCCAATAATTTCCTGTATTTCAAGAAAGAGTTGATTTATTTTTTTTAAGTGATAAACAATGCTAACTATGAATGACATGTTTAAAACCTTATCTTTTATAATTTATTCAGGACATAGAGCCCTAAGCATGAATTCATTGTGGTCTAGAGGTTTGTTGCAATTCTTTTTTCTTCATTTAAACATTGGTGTAATTTATTTGTTTGTTTTTAGTTTTACGCATTCATTTTTATAATATTTGGAGGTCTAGATTTTTCCCCCGCACTGTCCTCCTTTCTCCCCAAGATGTCATGCAATTTGATATAGATTATACATGTACAATCACATTAAAAACACTTCTACATTTGTCATCTTGTGAAAGAAGAATCAGAACAAAAGGAAAAAAATAAGAAAGAGAAAAAGAGGGAAAACAATATACTTCAAACGGCTCTTAGACACCATAGTTTATTGTCTGGATGGAGATAGCACTTTCTATCATGAGTCTTTTGAAGTTGTCTCAGATCATTGCATTGCTCAAAAGAACTAAGTATGTCCAAGTTGATCCCTCTACAATGTTGTTGTTACTTTGTACAATGTTTTCTTGTTTCTGGTAACTTCACTCAGTATCAGTTCATGAAAGTCTTTTCAGGTGTTTTATTATTTTATTATATTAATATATGACAAATTGTTCAGTCATTGCCCAGTTGATTGACATTGTTGTACCTAAACCCAAATCCCAGGTCACTACACACCACGTGATTTGTGGCCCATCATTAAGCCCTTTTATATTTTTGACTTTGTCTCTATCCTACATCCTGTAATAGCTTGAAACTGCTTAAGGCATGCCTGGGCATTGCCCAAGGCATAGTACCCTTGCCCCCTCCTCCCATAATCAGCATTCTATATATTCTCCCTGAATCAGCATAAGTGTACAAGGTTCAGCCCAAGGTTATGGTATAAGACTATCTTAGACCCCTGCCTGTTCTGGGGAATTCCAGTCCCTCTTACCCAATGATCCCTCCAACCTGCTCTGGGAAGCTGACTACAACCCTCTGCCCGGTGCCCTCCACACTGTTCTAGTGTCACAGGAAGGTTGTATCCTTGTACCCTTGCACCATATTCCCAAATTAGCCCTGAGATATAGATCTAACCAAACACTCTTCTTGGCTTCTGTATGCCCCCTTCCCTGATTGTGGGTTGTTTTTCTTTGTTTGTTTGTTTTTGTTTTGTGGTTTTAGACTTTTTAAACAAGTGTTCTTGCATTCAATGGACACTACTAATTTAAGTGAACACTCTGGTAGCCATGTGCTTGTTCAATAAATCCACACCTAAATTTTACCTTGAACCCAGATCTCAGCTCACTCTTATTCTCTGCACATCACCTCAATTTCCCATTCTTTGTCATCCAAAAAAGTGTTGATATCTATCTGTCTATCTCTCTATCTATCATATGTGAATACTTTTCTCTATTTAATGATGTCTTTGGGATACACATCTAATAGTGCCATTGCTGAATCAAGGGGTACAGCCCTTTGGGCATCGTTCCAAATTACTCTCCAGAATGGTTCGGTCAGTTCTCATCTACACCAACAATGCATTAGTGTTCCAATGTTTCCCTATCTTCTCCAACATTTGAGATCTTTCTGTTTTGTTAAATTAGCCACTCTAATAGATGTGAGGTGGTAGCTCATAGTTGTTTTAATTTGTGTATTCTTTCAATGACAATTTTACCCTCTGGTTCTATGATATCAAGGCAATTTTCCTTGATAATAACTTGAAAGACACTGTTTTTTTTTCTTTTTTATTATGACCTTCAGGTAGTTCTATAAATCTTAAATAATCTCTCTTGGAGCTATTTTCCAAGTCAGTGTTTTATATGTTTGTTTTTCTAATGAGACATTTTAAATTTTCTTCTATTTTTTTCATTCTTTTGATTTTGTTTGATTCTTGATTTCTCATGTAATCATTAGCTTACACTTGCCAATTAAATTTTTAGGAATTATTTTCTTCAGTTAGTTTTTTTTTACCACCTTTTCCATTTGGTCAATTCTAATTTTTAAGAAGTTGTCTTCAAGTGAATTTTTGTACCTCTTTTTTCCACTTGGTTAATTTTTTGCTTGTTCTGGTGCAGAGGGGTCTGGTCATTGCTGTTCTGTGCTGGGACCTATGTTGCTGGCAGCTGGGGGTTGTAGAGTTCTGTCAATTTACCTGGTGCTGAACTAGGGTCCCAGTAGTAGTGTATGGAATGTGATTAGGTCAGGGTTTTTTTTTTTTTTCTGCCTTTCCCCCAGGCTATACTGAGGCATGTGGAATTCTGGCCAATCTGCCCATAGCTCAGCTAATGAACATGGAGGTCTGGCCACTGGAGGACACTTACCAGCCTGGGGTTCTTTCAAAGTATGTAGATTTCTGACTGTTGTAGGACATCTGCCAGCCTGAGCAGGAACTGCCTGTAAACTTCAGTGTGTAGCAGGAACTGTCTGGAGGACTGGACAAGGACCTGGGATCTTTCTGCCTCTGAATCCAGGTGACTGTTTGGTGGATTCAGGTAGGAGCTGGGACGATGAAAGGGGATCCAGGGAATCTGAGAGACCACCCTGAATCAAGATGAAGAAAAGGCCTCTCCTTGGATATTGAATGTGGTAATGAAATTGAAGTTTCCTAGAGACTAAGGGGTGGAAGGTTTGTGTAATTTTCTAATGATTTTATTTAGTGATTAAGGACACTTAGTGACTGATTGCTAGATAAGTGACTGATTAAGTTAACCTATGACTGCCCTGTGAGTAGAAGACAGACTATTGTATTTTTAGAAGACTGAATGACTAAGGAGGCAAACCTCCTTAGAGATACCAGATAATTATTCTTTTGCCCTTTTGTCTAAATACTGTGACAGCTTTGTTAAAAATTATGTGGCCATTTTAATGATAAGCTGTTGTGAACACTATATTGTGATTTGCTGTGATAAGATGTAATGTTGTGAATATTATATTGTGATTTGTTGTGATGTTTGCCTTGATTTGTTATGGAATAAATGGAGCATTCACTATACTGTGTAATCAGAATCTTAAAAGCTGTTCACAGTAGCATTCTTTTGGGAAGCACTGATTCACATTGTTTGTCTTCATGCTGAAGTCTACTGTTTCTCCTGGTGTTTGTTAAGTTCACAGCAGTAGAGCTCAGGATCATCCACGCATTTTCTGAGGTGGGTCATGCTGCTGGCTTTCTGGGATACTTTCTTTCCTGGAATGTGCTTCCCTTTTACCTGAATAGCACAGGCCTTTCTTGACAATCCTCTAACTTTCCTAGGCTAAAAGCCTACTCTACCCCATCTTTCTCCTGGCTCCACTCTTCCAGGATTTATTCGGGGCCACTATTTTATGGATTTTTTCTGGAGGTGAATATAGGAAAGAGAGTGATTTACTATTTACTCCACCATCCCGGCTCTGACCTAGGCCTGTATTTCTTAAATACTTACATATACATTGACATTTTTCCATGCTTACCTTTCATTGAAGACATTAGTTATCTAAGTATTCATTGATTTAATTTATGGGGTCTTGTATTTTCAGTAGAACATTTGTTCTTCCTGATTCTCTGCAATATATTGTTATTTATACACTACAATTATCTAAATTGAAATATTTTGCTTATGTTCATCATTAGTACTTTAATATCATATAATAAAATCTCTGAAATTATAATTCTTACTGATTTTGTGTCCTTTATAAAAGCCAATTTGATCAATTACTTGTTATATCTCTATTAGGATCGCCTGTGAGCAACATCTCCACTTAGAAGTAACTTTATATCTGTTTCATTCATTTCAGATAAATATTGATAATATTTAATTTTAATATAGTACTATGACAAATGTTGGGGATTGGACAATGAGCTCCTGTTTAGAAAAACAACAGTCATGATAATAGCCAGCATTGATACAGTGCTTTTAAATTTGTTAAGAATTTGACTTATGTTATCTTATTTGATCCTTAGAACAGTCCTGCAAAGTAGATACTATCCCCATTTTACAGATGAGGTTAATTGACTTACTCAGGATCATGCATCTGGTAGGTGTCAGAAGCAAGATTCAAAGAGTTATTCACAATTCCAAATCTAATACTCTATCCATGACTACACCACATAATTGGTTATTGGCTCTCCTTCTAATTCTCTGTCACTATTACTGGAAGAAGAGAAAGGGATTATATAGGACAAAGAGCATTGTTTGTTTTTCTTTGTTTTAAGGATTATTATGGAAAAAAATGATCAACAAGATATGAGTTCGCATGTTACGAGCATTTTATACTTAGTTGGTTTAGCCTTTTGTAATAGTAATGAAATTTGACGATCCCTTTGTATTGACAAGAAAACAGGTACTTAGCATTTAGTGTCAAGCTAATTATATCAAACCTCTGCTAAAGTGTTAAAGAAAAAGAAGGTATGAACCCCTGTTGCTGACATAACATGAAAGGGATTAAACATGAAGGAGCTAATACCATATATAATGAAAAGCCATAGCTGCGAGAGTCATTATGGGGTAGGCATCATGGAGGCAGAACACCTGCTGCTAAACAGAGAGAGAGAGAGAGAGAGAGAGAGAGAGACAGACAGACAGACAGAGACAGAGAGAGAGACAGAGACAGAGAGAGAATTTCTCTCAGCAAGCATCTGGAGGGGAGGCAGAGCTGCTGCTGCTGGACTGAGAATAGAGAATAGAAATAAGAACTGAGAACTGACACAGAAGTCAGACTTGTGGTGGCAAAACTGTGGTGGCAAAACTTGAACTTGTGGTGGCAAATCTTGAATTTGTCATGGTAGAACATCTTCCAAGAACTAGGCTGAGGAGCAACTGACTTCTTCTGGGATCTTCTGAAGACTGAGGAAGCGTGAGAATGCCAGTACTTTGTACAAATGTTGTTTTGACTTTGTTAATGTGAATGAATGTTATTGTAGCTTTGTTAAGCCTTGTCTTTCCAGGAACAGAGACTGTGAGAGATTTGAGGAGGACTGAACACTGTGAGCTTTAATATGGAGCAGGACCTGCATGCAGAGCTGGACAAAGAACTGGGAGATATCTGCCTTTGAACCCAGGTGACAGTTTGTTGGATTCAGATATCAGCTACTTTCCTCAAGTAAAGATGAAAAGACCTCTCCATGGATACTGAGTAATGACTGACGAAATTTTCTGAGTAGTGACTGATGAAATAGGGTACTGAGTAGTGACTGATGAAATTGTAATTTACTTGTGACCTAGGAGTGGTTGGCCCTTATACTTTCCACCACCCCTTGAGAGGGTTCTGAGTAGTGACTGATGAAATTGTAACTTAATTGCACCACATGGGTGGAGGACTTTGGTTTTTGGACTTTGTGTCCCTTAAGAAGGCAAACGTCCTTAAGGATGATTGAATGATTGAGTTACCACTTTGGAGAAAACTATGTGGCCATTTTAGTGATAAGTCCTTGAGTTGTGACATGGTGAATGATGTATTTTGATTTTCTGTGAATGTTTTGCTGTGATCTGTTACTGAATAAGTAGAGAGTTCACTATACTGTATAATCAGAATCTTGAAAAGCTGTTCACAGTGGTAGTCCTCTGGGAAGCTGCTCACTCTTGGCTTTACACCTTTGGAAAGCTGATATAGTCCATTGCTATGCATATATACAGATCCTTTCCAGCAGAGTGGAATGTGCCAGAATTTTCATTCAGAAAACATAGCCTTAGAAAATATAGGGCTGGTCCACACCATAATTAAGCAGAGTATTAATTTCATAGATCTCTCAAAAAAGATTGCTGTTGTTATTCTTGTTCTTATCATTAATGTTATTATCAGTCACTCATCATTCTTTGATGGAACTAAGATAAAACAATTCTCTGGACATCATTTTCTCAATATAATTATTTTATATTTAATGTGTTATATATTATTATACCAATAATGATTGAAATGACTATCTTATCCGTGTAAAAACTTTATAATATGAACTCATATAACATTTTTCAGAAAACTCCAGTAGTAGGTAGGGCCATAAGATAATAAGTTAGTTGTATCGTTGCCATATGTCTTTGATTTCTGTTATGTAATCTTTATATTTGAGAGCTTCTTTTCTAAATAGATGGCATTTTATGAATGTTCACAATATTGATATCTATTTAAAAACGTGGTCAAAGTTTTTTCCACATAATTGTGGGCTACAGTCTAGTTCAAATATAATTTACATGTAACATTATCAAAATATTTTTGGACTGAATTTACAATATGGAAGTGTGTCCTCCTTTAGATTTGAAGTACAATGCGCTTTTGGCAAATAATTTTTGTACTACATTTTCTTTCAACTTACAGGTACTAAATATTTAAAAATGGAAATGATATCTATCAACTTATGGAATAATATACATCAATAAGTAAGCATATGTTCCTTAAATATAACCTTTCCATAATTTATGGTGGTGATTAACTTTTTTTATATGACCATCATAAGCCACTCCAGTGATAACAAACAAACCTGCATTACTCTGTTATTCAATTAACATTTTTTGTCAAAATATTCTTAGTTGAAGTCATTCAGTGGAGGGTTTTTGAATCTCTTCTTGGAGCATTACTCTTTCACAGGTTCTATATGTTGGTATACCACATTTAAAAAATATATATTTAAAAAAAGACTAGTGGCATTATCCTATCATTAGCCTTTATTGTTGTTCTGTGACATATCTCAAAAATATTTCTCTAAAATTTACCTCACTTACCATATACTTTGGGAATATCTTTTAATCTTTTGGGAAATGGTGAGAGACTTTTTTTTATTAATATTCATTAGTTTTGTTAGTATTGCATATTTTAAAAGTTGTTTTCTAAATTTGTTATCACCTTTTGTACTATCATAAAAGTGTGCATTTAGACTTGTATTGTCTAGGTCTTAATTAAGTATAAACATATTCTTCCCATTGAATTTTGTAGCTGCTTTATGTGCAGATGATTGTAGCAGCTAGTTGGCACAGTGAATGGAATACAGAATTTGGAATGAAGAAGATCTAGAATCAGATCCAGTCTGAGTCATTTAAGTTGTGTGACTCTGGACAAGTCCCTTAATCTTTGTTTCAGTTTCCTCATTGGTAAAATTAGATAAATTCATAAAAATAAATGTCAAATTTACCTATTATTACTAAACATCTGTGTTCAAAATATTCTTCAATTTTATGGGAAGAGTGCTATGAAAGGAACAGAAATGATTAATTTGAGTTTAAATTTATTTTTTTTAACTTCAGAAGAAGGTTTAGGTGAAAGATGATAATGGGAATGGAAAGATATAGTCAACAGATTGTCTAATTGACTAGCATAGCCATGAAAAAGCAATTTTGGCAATCCATTGTAAAAACATGTTTTTTAGGCTACATAATTAATATACCTACATTATCAAATGCCCATATTCATCCTAGGGGTGGGTCAGAAAGGTCTCTACTTCCATCTTTTCCTACCCTTCTAAGACATCTCTGTTACATTTATTTTTATCCTATGTTTTTTGCAATATCTTAACTCAGTCCTTCCAGCAATTTCTGGATATCATTCTGAGTCTGCCTCTGAGCCTCTTTCCATATATTTTGAAAAATCCTTCTGGGGATTCTATTTTCATGCATTCCCTTCAGGTGTCTAAACCATTTGAGACGTGACCTCTCAATCAATTTCAACACTCCCACAGCATGTGCATTCTCTAATTATTCCATTTTTGATTTGATCTCTTCTTGCCAGTGACATATCAATACCATTCCTTGCCATGCATATTTTCTTTCTTCCAATTGCTCTCAATCAAAGTTCAGTTTCAGATAGCTCTAATAAATGTTTATGAGTCAGGGATTATTTTACACTTTTAAATAAATACTCTAAAAATCATCCAAATCCACTGGGCAAATAATGGATACTGTGCTTTAGAGACCCAAGAGATTGACATACTGTTTATATGTAGAGTCAACCTGCTGTGAGTGGCACTGTTTTCCCTTCTAAGTACCAGAGCAGAAGGTTTTTCTAAGGAAATATTTCTCTAAATGTCAGTACCATGTGAAAACAAACAAGCAAACAAAAACCACAACAATTCTTAGAGTTTGATGCTTTAATTCTACTGTGAGTAGTTCTCCATCATCTACAGATGAAGAATCTATATTTAAACTGAGAGTAACAGAAGTGCTGCAAAAGAGATAGTTCCATGGTGAAGTTGTGCGAGAGTCAACCATTGAAAATTTTGTTTTAAATGAAATTTATACCCAACTAGAACCATAAGTGGATAAGTTTGACCACAGCTGTACTTATCAAAAATATTCTTAGAAGACTCATAATTCTCAAGGAGAGGGTATTGCAAACTGCCAGGAAGAAACAATTTGAATATTGTGGAAACACAATTCGGATAACCCAGGATCTGGCAGCTTCTACATTGAGGGATCGAAGGGCCTGGAATACGATATTCCGGAGATCAAGGGAGCTTGGATTA
>JAQQSU010015625.1:0-11127 GCA_028627135.1 Pseudochirops cupreus
GCCCTCTATTTTTTCATTTGTTTGGATCTGTTTGATAGTATCTTGATTTCTCATGAAGTCATTTGCTTCCATTTGCTCCACTGTAATTTTGACGGAATTATTCTCTTCAGAGTGCTTTTGAGATTCTTTCTCCATCTGGCAAAGGCGACTTTTTAAGGCATTGTTCTCCTCATTGGCCTTTTCGGCCTCTTTTGTCATTTGAGTTTATCTATTTTTTAGAGTGTTGATTTCTTCAGTCATACTGCTGACTCTCTTTTCATGATTTTCTTGCAACATTCTTATTTCTCTCCCCAATTTTTCCTCAACTTCTCTTATTTGGTTTTCAAAATCCTTCTTCAGCTCATCTCTAGCTTTAAGGCATTCTTCATGTTTATTGGAAGCCCCTGGTGCGGGCGCTCTGGCTACACTCTCCTCCTCCCTCTCTTTGCCATGATCTTTCTTTTCCCCAAAGAAGGAATCTAGGGTTTGATTGCTCTTCTTACCCTGCTTCTTATGCTTATTCTTACTCATGGTTGGTCACTCCGTGATTTTTTTTTTTAAATCTCTATGGGGCTCTGCTTCCAGAAGGGAAAGCTCTGTCCCAAATTGCTGGGGTCCTCCCGGCTCTGTAGCTCTCGGGAAGGTGCTGGGTCCCTTTCCTAGTTCCTTCCAGCTCACTGGATAATGAAGACTCCAGGACCGAGGCCCAAGACTGCGCTCTGGATCCAGGCCGCTCAACATGAGAGCACTCAGCCTCTGAACAATCGCTTAGTCCCCCTGCTGTCTGCAGGCTGTGGGCGCAGAAGCTGCAACGCAGAGGCGGGTGCAAAACCTCGGCCTTTCGCTTTCCCGCCCTGGAGGCCTTTCTGCTGGACCGCTCTTCGCCCCCGATTTTGCAAGCTCTACTGACCTAGTTCTGAATGCTGCTTGCAGCTCTTGCTAATCTGCTCACCAGAGAGGCTCCTCAACTCCTCCCGTTCAGGCACCCCCGGGGCTCAGCCAGGGCTTCAGGCCAGGCTGGTTTCAGTTTGCAATGCTGATGTGGTTCCTCGTAGCTGAGCTGACTTTAGTGGAAGGTATATTTCTGTGCATTTTGGAGTTCTAGGATTGGTTTAGAGTCCTATTTTATGGGTATTTTGGGGTGGCTGTGTGAGAGCTGCGATATGCTACTGCTGCTATGCCGCCATCTTGGCTCCGCCCTGAAAAGATTATTTTAAAGAATGAAGTGCACTGTTTTTAAAAGAAAGCATTTTTATTTTTTATAATTCTGTTTTTATGGAGGTTTTTAATGCATAGCACAATATTTGGCATCTAGGTGGTATGGTGGATAGAGCACTGGGTCTGGAATTAGGAAGGCTCATCTTTCTGAGTTCAACTCTAACTGTGTGACCCTGGACAAGTCATTTAAACCTCATTTGCTTCTGTTTCCTCAACTATAAAATGAGCTGGAAAAGGAAATGGCAAGCCACTCCAGTATCTTTACCAAGAAAACTCCAAATGGGGTCACCAAGAGTAAGACAGAACTGAAATGAGTGAACAACAAGAACAACAACAAATAAAAGAATAATTTACCAGTTACATTTGGAAAGGTGTCTAAAGGAAGAAGAAAGTCAGTAATAAAACTGTCCTGGTGAATGACAAGTTCAGGTTATATTGACTAGAAGGAAAAATGAAGAGATAAAGGAAAGAATAATAAATTTGGAATCAGTGGGACCTGGATTTGAATTTTTCTCAGCTATTTTATACATACATAATAAATAACCCAGGGAATATATGGAACTGTTGCCCTAGGTGTTTTGGTCATACTGTGATATTTAAGTGGGAAAGGACCTTTTAAGCAGTTGGGGTAAATCAAATGCCCACTCGAGTTTTCTAGAGAATGTCCCCCTCCCCCAATTCCTATATAAGCCTGTGACAGCTGTGATCCAAACAAGGGGTTTTCTTAGCCTCATCACAGTTTAGGCACTGTATTAGGTGCTGGGGTTATAAAAAAAAGGCAAAAGACAGACCCAGACCTTCAGACAACTGCACAAACTTGTTATGTTCAGGATAATAAGAGTTCATTGAGAAAGGCTTTGTGTAGAAAATGGGATTTCAGCCAGGACTTGAAGGAAGCCATGAAAGAAGCCAGGATGTGGAAAGAAGGAGGGAGAGCATTCCAGGCTTAAGGGACAGCTAGTGAAGAGTGCATTGGAGTCTGAGATGGAGTGTCTTGTTTTAAGGAACGGTAAGGATGTCAGTGTCACTGGATCACTGAGTGCATGGAGCAGGTAGTGTCAGAATGTTGGAAAGATGGTTGGTGTAGGTAGGGAGGCTGTAAAAGGAGGAGAAAGGTAAAGTGTAAAAAGTCTGGGCACGTTGGAGTGGGAACAGGTTATGAAGGGCTTTTGGTTTTGAAAAGGGAGGCATTAGAGAACCACATGGCGTTTACTGAGTGAACTTTGCTTTAGGAAGATCGCTTTAGGGGCTGAAGAGGATGGATTGGAGTGAGGAGAGAGGAGTCCTTGGCCAATGGTGCCACCTAGTGCCTACCATAAGAAGTTTTCTGCTTGGTCATTTCTACGATATCCCTCTCTCTCCCTTCTCCCCCTAGTTGTGGGAATGTTACACACAGTGATTAATTCTTTTCTTACTGATAACTATTGGTGTCTTTAAAGATTTTTTAAAAACTTATTCTGGGATATAAAAAGCTTACTATTCTTTCTAGATTTTGACTTCTTGGCACCTCATAAGTTACTTTAAAAATGAAGATATTAAAATGGAATGACGGTTGAATTTATTAAATGCAAAATTCAAAAGCAATTGACTTATTATAATTTAAAGTGGTTTTGAAAGCTTATACAGAATCCAGTGTGCTCTATAATTTTGATTTGGGGGAAGGCATATTTGTTAAGACATTGGTGAAAGAAAATACTTTATTTGCTACAGTAGTTAGTGAGCAAAATTCCTGATCAGTAGGCAGATATTTATTGCTCTTCTCCTACATACAAGATGCTCTGCTAGTCACTGGAATAATTTAAAGAAATAGCAAATTCTCTTCCTCCAAAGAATTTATAGTATAGCTGAACACACACACACACACACACACACACACACACACACACACACACACACACACACAGAGATAACCAAGATAATAGGTCATGAATGATAAAATATCAAAGAGTTCATGAAAACTAATATAAGAATTGAATGCTACAGAATTGAGTGCTACCAAATGTTGAACGTTTTTTCGGGGCAGGAAGTTATCTCTGTTGTTTGGTTTTAGTCTGTTAAGTCTTGACAAAGCTGGAATTTGAACCATGCCTGTAAGGATAACTGCAGGATTTGAATGAGTGGTTAGGGGAAGATTGAATTGTCCATGGAAGACACAGAATTACATTACCTAAGTGAGGACAGAGTGTCTGAAAGTAAGGCAATTGGGGGAGAGGGGTGGAGGAGTAAGTGAGTTTTTATGGGGAAATAAGAGGTAAGGTCTCTAAGGGACATTATCTCTGGTCTTTCTGGAAGCATTTATTAAGTATTTACTAAACACTGGGAGTACAAACACAAACAGAAAGAAAACCTACCCCTATCCTCAAAGAGCTCACATTCTAATGGGGGAAGAGAATAGATAAAAGAGAACTGAAAAGCTAGTGGGGAGATGGGGGGAGGAGAAAGATAAAGAAGTCTGTAGAGGAGTGAGCATGGCTGGCCTGGCTGCTGCTTTAACATAGAGGCTCTAGGAGGAATCCTTCAATTAGAGGGAGAGGTTAAAGGGAATGGAATGCAATGTGTGATTTCCAGGGTTGGAGTATGCTTTCTGAGCTCTGGAGTGCAGCAGTTCCTGGTTGCAGGAAACCTTTTTCTCCCATTTGTTTAGGGGTATTTATGAAGTTCTACTTGTGCATGATAACAGCTTTTGCTGGGCTTCTTGTAGAATCCTGAAGTGTGTCTCATTTGTAGTATATGGTTTGTCTTTGGTTCCTGATGCAGACTAAACTTCAGTCATTGCTGTACTAGAGATGCTATTAGGATGCTGATTTGTACAAATTCTGACTTTCCCAAGTTCTCAAGGTCCTACTCTGTTATAAAGGACTTGAGGAGGAGGAGGAGAGAAACCTAGGGGAGTAGATGAACCTCGGGTTCCTCTTTCCTGCTATTCGGGGCTTGCCTGGAATAATCTCTTCTTATGCCCAAAACACAGAAACACAGATTATAGAGAACCTTTAGTTGCCTATTAACACTAGAACATTGCCTGTAGGCAATGAATGGTGATCCATTTGAATGCTTTATACCACTGAAGATTTTTAGACCATCACTTTTGGTTTTAGTAGATGAGACAGTGATTCAGTAGAAAGAGCACTGGATTTATAGTCAGAGGACTAGGGTTCAAATCTTGTCTCTGCCTGTTATTACAGGTGTGAATTTAGGTACATGCTGAATTCCACTGGGCCTAGATTTCCACATCAATAAAATGAGAAGGCCACACTAGGTGACCTTAGGTTCTTACTCTCACCAAAATAAAGGCCTGATCTGCTATGGTAATACTGGGAATAAAAAATAAGGGCCCATACATGAGAAATATTATACAGGAATAATAATCAGGATCCTAATGACCAGATAGATGTGATCTGTAGCAGACAAAGAATGGGCAGTAATCCTACCTGGTTTTAGTGATTAAAAGTATATGGGCCAAGTATTCTCCATTGAAGAATACATGTTTCTCTTAAACCTTGCTCTCTTGCTTCTAGCATCATTATTATGATGTTGTCTGATGGAACCATAGTCAGTTAATTGACCACCACGTATATTAAGCGTGCCAGTCTAAGAAAACATGTCTTTGTTTTTTTGTTGTTCTGGTTTTACTTTTTAAAAATGTACTTTTGGATTGTGGTATAGTAAATATAGCACTAATTGATCTTGGAGTCCTAAGACCTGTTTTCAAGTATTTCCTTTTTATGGACATCAAATCATAGACAAATCATTTGACCTGTGTGAGCCATGGCTTCCTCATCTGTAAATTGGGAGTAATATTATTTGTACTATCCATTCTACCTGATTATAAAGAAAACACTTTGTAAATCTTAGTGTTACATAAATATGAAGTATTATTATCCTTTTTGAAAACAAGTTAAAAAGAGAACTCTTTGAGATCTATTCTCCATGATGTAGTTTGAAACATGAGAATAGGGCTATTAGGGGTCTATAGTGTTCAGTGAATAATCTCTTGAATATACTGAAAATAAAAGGAGTGAGTTAATGAATGAATGAAAAGGCATTTGTTGAGCTCTTCTTCCAGACCAGGTAGGCACCATGTTGGGGGTGGGGGTGTAATTCTAATTGTTCTAATACTGGAAGACAACACATATAGGGGAAAGTGGCAACCAGGAAGGAACATTTGGGGCTAAAACGTCATATAAATGATGAGTGGCATCAAAGGGTGATTGATTGACACGTCCATTCTAGCAATATTAGATTGGATTGCTTTTCCCAGAGCTAGAGGAGAAAAGGTGGGAGCACAATGAGGAATTTGACAATGACTTCCAAACAATGTAGGAGATCTAGTTTGATCGGGTAAGGGAGAACTTATAACAATTGTTAATTCAGGATAGGAGCTGGAGTGCTCAGTTAAGGGTGGAAGATACTTAAAAGAACCAGGAAAAGTGGCATAAAATGTTTGGAGATCCATATTTCAGGTCTGAGTTCTGGGTTGGTTAGATATGGAGAATTCTCACAAGATCGGGAAACCTTGCATAAGAAGTAAAAGGTGCTGCTGCCAGAATTCCAAGGGGCAGCCAGGTGGTACAGTGGATAGAATTCTGGGCCTGGAGTTAGGAAGATCTCAACTCAAATCTGACCTCAGACACTTACTGGCTGTGAGACCCTGGGCAAGTTACTTAAACATCTTCCTGCCTCAGTTTTCTCAACTGTAAATCGGGGATAATAAATAGCACCTGCTTCCCAGGGTTGTTGTGAGGATCATCTGGCATAATATTTATAAAGTGCTCAGCAGGAGGCCTGGCACATAAGAGTAGGTACTTAATAAATAAAATGTTTATTCCCTTCCGAAGAGTTCATTAAATATCTTCCAGAGAAGTATTTTTATATCTGTCTTATGGTATTGGTTTTTTTGAATTATTATAGTTTAGCAACTTCTTTTTGAATACTGCCAGTGTTCTTACAGATGACACTTAAAGGATATATATAGTAAGAGGCTATCTGGACTAGAACTAATAGAATATCACTGAGATTATAGACTAGGCTGAGAGTTAGACCTGAACCAGTCTAATTCTCATTTTAAAATAGCTTTCATTTGTTTTGTAACCTTGGAAACTTATTTAAGAACTCTGGGCCTTCCTTTCTTTGTTTGTAAAGAGAGACTGCCTGGCAAAAAGAGTAGAGTCCTGGCTTTGATATGAAGAAGACCTGTAGTAGAATTCCTCCCCTGATAATTTACTAGCTTTGTGACTTTGGGTAAAACACTTCACCCCTCCCTTCTTCTTTCTTACCTGGAAAACAGGCATAATACCTGTAGTCTCTATTTCGTAAGGTTGTTGGGAAGATCATAATAGATATAAATTTTAAAGTGCTGTAAATGTCAGCTCCTATTATTACTCTTTTCTTTTTAAATAATTAATAATAGAAAAGCTAGATAGTAGCTTTTATAAAACTGTATATCTTACTCAACTAGCTTTCTTCTTGATATATAATTCTTTGTAACCTCTATAGTTTGTCACATTCCTTCCATATATACTGATAGGTTATTTATTAAGACTCCGCAACCTTCTCTGTGAAGAAATCAATGAAACACAGCTGTATCTATATTCATTAGCATTCTAAAAGCATTAATTTACAAATTATGCTGATATTTAAAAAGATGATGTCATAGTCTGTGGCACCACTAAGTAACAGTGTCTTCTAGTTTTAGGTTGATGCAAAATATCTATTTACAGTTGAATAGAATATGGAGAGTTTGAAACAATTGTTTTCTTGGGAGAGAGATAGAATGTACTCTTCTTAACTAGGAGATCTTTGCACAATGAATTATCTGACAAACATTGGAAAGAATACAATGATTTTTTTTGTCAGATAATTCATATACACATACCAAGACACTTCAAATGCAGAAGAGAAATTGACTTGACCAGAGTTATATAGAAAATATTTAAAAGAAATATTGTTTTTAGAGAATGCTGTGGAAAAATGCGATTTTACAACAAATGGCTGTATTTATTCCAAATGCCATGATATAAAGGGATAAGGCATACCACACTATGACAAACAGCTGTCTTAAAGAAGAGAAAGAGACTACAGAGTTTAAACTCTTAAAACAATATTTCTTTTAAATATTTTCTAAATAACTCTGGTCAAGTCAATTTCTTTTCTGCATTTGAAGTGTCTTGGTATGTGTACATGAAGGTGGAACTTAAATATTTTTAGAAATCGTATCTAGAGAATCTGGAATATAGCAACTCAGTTCACTTTTATACAGTGCTTTAAGAATTATGAAGTACTTTCCTCATGATAACATTGTGAGGTAGGTAGTGTACAAGTATTATCTTCTTTTCAAATGAAGAAATCAAAGCTTAGAAAGTCAAGTAGCCTCCCTAGAGTCACACAGGGCTGGTAATTTATATCTATAGCCCATCAAGGGTGGGTTGTTTGTATTAAATACTTTGGACTGTATACATCATCATGGATTGTGATATCATAGATCTAAGAGCTGGAAGGGATCCCAGGTCATCTAGTCCAGCCTTCTCTTTTTATAGGCAAGGATACTGAGGCCCAAAGCCAGTAAGTGCTTTTCCTATAATCAAACAAGGAAGAAGTCAATAAAACTGGGATTCAAGCCCAAGTCTTCTGACCCAAGACAGTACTCTTTCCACTGGGTCATTCTTCCCCTTCAATGTGCTTCAGTGTTTTTGAAAGAAATATTTACTAATACAGTTAGTTTAAGTAGTATAAATAAGCATACCAACAATAATAAAAGATACTGAGGTAAACTGGAGAGAGCGCTGTCTTTGGGGGAAGGAGCATTTGCATTTTAGTTTTGCCTTTGATCTAGACTAGCTGTGTAATCAGGCTGCTAGATGGGGCAGTGGATAGAGTACCAGGCCTGGAGTCAGCAAGACATATCTTTCTGAGTTCAACTCTGATCTCTGACACTTCCTAGCTGTGTGACCCTAGGTGAGTCACTTCACCCTATTTGCCTCAGTTTCCTCATCTGTAAAATGAGCTGGAGAAGGAAATGGCAAATCACTCTGGTAACTGCCATGAGAACCCCAAATGGGGTCAGTGAGAGTTGGACGTGACTGAAACAACTGAATAAGCAAGAGCTGTGTAATCCACGGGCAGGTCACTTAATTCCTTAATTCTCCGGGCTCTCTGTCTGAGTTATATATATAAAAATTCCCCATTGGCATTAGTGGGAGGAGTTTCTATACTTAAAGTACCCTAAAACCATGAAATCACTTGTCTAGACCAAAAACCAAAATAAAGTAACAAAATAATAATAATGATGATGATGATAATAATGATAAATCACAGTTAGCTCCAAAGAATGTGAAAAAGTGAAGTAGACCCTTGCTTCAGATAATTTTGAGTAAAAAATTATATATTTGGCTTTAGAAGGTATGGTCTACTTAAATTTTAATACATTTTATGTTATAAGAATCCCTATTTCAAATTTTTAAAAGGCTTTACTCAGAATTTGTTAAGTTTTAAAATTCTTTATTTTTCCTACTGCCCCTGTTGGGAATGGATACCAGTGCTTCTAATATGCTGTACTAGCCCAAGCCAAGTTATTCTTTATCAAAATGTGTTGTCTAGAGTGAGGCAATTGAGTTGATTTAAGAGCCCTTTGCTAGTAGCTAAGCCTGGGTATGAGATTGCAACTTGCTGTGCTGTGTTACATTTTGAAGTCATACTAAAAAGAGGTAGCAAATAATCTGGTACAGGTATCATGATGTATGATGAATTATAAGATATTAGATGATTTCCTCTTTGTAGTCCAGTTACCCACTCTCAGAGCCCTATACCAAAAGCGCAAAGCAGGCGAATTTTGTTTTTGTCTCCTTCCTTTCCTGTACTCTTCTCCTCTAACCATCAGAGCCCAGTGCCCTTATTTTGACCCTATGGCTGTCTAGAATTCTCCGCTATGGCATGTGCCTAGGTTCAAATTAAAAAAAAATCTTGCTTTATCAGTTCAACAAAGGAGAAATAATTTCTACGTAAGTAATTTGTACCAAGTTGTGACTGACAGGTAGTCCTAGGGGAGGGGGGAAGGAGATACATTTAAAATGAGAAGTACCTGAGTGAATAGTTGTATTTTTGATCAAAGAAGCCTTGCTGGGTTCATGTGAACTCTTCTCCACCTTCCTTCTTACACACACACAGAGTACCATTTATGAAACTAATATTAATTTGAAAAATGATGATTTTTAATTTAATTGAATTGTAATTTACTTTAATTCTAGTAGTAAAGAAGGAAACATTTTGAAATAGGACTTCAGAAGGCTAGCTTTTTTTGTTTAGTAGGGTCAACAATAAAGTAGAAAAGTAAATCCAGGGTCGTGGTGGAGGAGCATTGGTAACTGGGAGGAATCTGGAAAGAGCTCAGGTAGGGAGAGGGCCCATAGCTAAGCTTTGCAGGAAGCTAGGGATTCTAAATTAAGGAGGTAGTATGTTTCAGGCATGTGGGACAACTTGTACAAAGGATGTTTCTGTGATGTTTTACTAGGGGGATTAGGGTTTAAGCTTACTGTACTGATCCATGGCAGAGCTCTATACAATAATGTAAGACTAGGTTTCATATTTCTTATTAAAATCTTAATTAAAGGGCACTGGTACATAGCAAACTATGGGTATATAGCAAACTAATGTGGTTTTAAAAGTAAGGAAATATATTAGAGAGGATAGCTAAGACTTAAATCTCTTTCATATCCTGAAAAACTTTCAGAGTGAATGTACAATGAGAAATGTATTTAATTAAACATTTATCAAGCAGCTACCATTGCAGTATGCCTTATTCTAGGTTTTTAGGATACAGAGATGAAAATAACATAAATCAGTATAATGCAGGGTAGAATATGGTGGGAAGAAATGAGAGATTCAGACAAAGTACTTTAGGAAAGATAATTTTCAAAGGATGATGATATCCTGAAGGCTACATGAAAGTGTAGTGGACCTGGAAGGAGGAGAAGGATTTCAGTAAATAGAGATGACTGAGTGCATTATAAGTGAGTAGCCGGTCTAAAGTGGGTAGCATGTGGGATAAAGTGAGGGAATATAGAGTATACAAAGCAGAGTAGTATATAAAAAGGTTAGAAAGAGAGTTTGGAGTCAGATTGTAGGTCATAAATGCCAGGTTGAGTTTGTATTTTATTTTTTAGTTAATGGGGAGCCACTTAAGATTTTTGATTGGGCATTGACAAAACAGATCTATGCATTAGAAATATTGTTTTGTGGCTATGACTGGAGACTCAGGTCAAGGAAACCTGTCGCTATAATCCTGGTAGGAAAAAATTGGGGACTTATCTAAAATGGAGGGAAGAGAAATGTGAGAGGTAGAATTGATGGGATTTGGTAACTGATTTTATGTAAAAAGTGAATCAAGAGGTCAAAGATAAAATCAAGATTTTGAACATGGATAACTAGCAGAATTGTTCTGTAGAGTAGAAGTTTTGGGGAGGAAGATGATTTTATTTCATTTTATTTTATTTTTATTTTATTTTAGTTTACATTATTCATTTCCACAAGATTTTGAGTTATATATTTTCTCCCCTTCTTTCCCTTACCCACCACCCCAAAACAGCCATCCTAGTGTGTCCCCCCTCCCCCAGTCTATTCTGTCCTATGTCACTTTTCGGTAGGGCAGGATGGATCTCCCAACCACAGTGCCTGTGTATCTCAGGTTCCAGTTGGATGTAGTCAATAGTAATAATAATAATAATAATAATAATTGCATATATATACATATATATATATAACATTTGATTATGGAACTTTAGATTCTAGATTCTTTCTCTTCCTCCCTCGTCACCCACCCCCACTGGAAGGTTAAGCAATCAAATACAGGCTGAACATGTGAAATTAGGCAGAACCTCTCCATAATGAGTACACCGTGGGAATCTGATTACATGTCCCTTCTTCCTATCCTGCCCCCCC
>JAQQSU010015626.1:0-11127 GCA_028627135.1 Pseudochirops cupreus
AATGAATGAATGAATGAATCATAGTCTAAAATAAATCCTAAATAAATGAATGAATGAATGAATAAATCATAGTCTAAGATAAAGCCTAAATGAATGAATGAATGAATGAACTAATGAATGAGTTCTAGTCTAAAATAAATCCTAAAAGTATTATGTTAGGCTGTTGAAAGGCCATTTCCCCCTCTTATCATTCAAGCAATGGTGCCGTACACTAAGTAATTCCTCCTTTAGCTGAGAGGCTTGTATAAATATGTTGAAAGTGTCAGTAGAAATAACATATTATCATAGAGTCAGAGACACGTAGAGCCTAAAAGAACATCAATGACCATCTTACCCAACCCGCATTGACCCTCTTAAAACATTCCTAACAAGTTTTGTTTCCAATCCAGTCAGATAAACATTTATTATTTAATTCTTCCCTCCATCAAAGTGGTCTAGAGTATGCTCCTACCACAGTATTGCTTTTTATTTCTGACTCCTTTGGTCCTTAATCAGGTATTTTCTATGGTATTTCACCCCGACTGCTGGATTTCCTTGAACATATCTTCTTAAACTTACCCAAGTGCCATTTTTTTCTTTTTTAATAAAGTATAATTTTAAATACAAAATTCTGGTCATGTCCCATGACGTTGTGTCAGTAATAACCTATAAAGTCAAGTTTTCTCCCCTGACTGTTGTTGTTTAGTTTTCAGTCATGTTTGACTCTTCATGACCCCATGGAGCACAGCATTCCAGCACTGAAGTCTATCTAAGTTCGTGTTCTCTTGACTTAGTGCTTCTAATTCTCCCTGTTAATAAATACCTATACTTTGTGCATTATATATATACTATAGCAATCGGGGGCCATAGGCTTTATTGCTGCCTCTCCTGATATTCTCTCTCATGAATTATATCTCTTTTCTATTCTTTCTCCTCCTCCATTATACCTGTTTTTTTAATAGCTTCCCATGATTATAATAACAATGTTAATATATTGCTTTAAGGTTTATACAGAACTTTATATACATATATTTTGCATATAATATTATATATCACTCCAAATATACTTATGTGTTTATATGCACATATTTCTATATGTAACATCTCATTGCATCCTTACAACAGTGTGAGGTAAGTGCTACTGTTATCTCCATTTCTCAAATGAGGAAACTGAGGCTGAAAGCCCAGGATTACACAGTTAGTATCTGGTCTGAGGCAGAATTTTAACTTGGATATTCCTGACTTCTAAGCCTAGCTCTCTACCCACTGTACCACCCAGCTGCCTAATGTCAGCCTTGGCAGCTTTATGTAGGCAAATTTCTCCAGAAGGAAAAATTAGTACATCGGAGGAGTCAGTCAATAACCGTTTATTAAGTATTTACTTTGTACCAAGTACTCTGCTAAGGGCTGAGGATGGAAACAGAGGCAAAAAAATGCCTTCTCTTCCCTCAGGGAGTTCAGATTCTAGTCAGGCAAGATAACATATGAACATAGAAGATCTATACTGTGTAAATGGTTGATAATCTCAGAAGGAAAGAATTAACAGTGGAGAGGGCTGAAAATTGCCTCCAGAAGAAGATGAAATTTAAGCTGATTCTTGAAGGAAGCCAGGAAAGAGAGGTGAGGGAGGTGAAGAGAGGAGAGTACTCTAGCCATGGGCATCAGCTGGTGAAAAGGCGTAATTTTGGGAAATGGAGTGTTATAAGCAAGGAAGAGCAAGCGAGTCAATAGAAGTAACAGTAATGACATAACTAACAACATAACATGGAGGGAAGTAAAGTTTAAGGGAGTCTGGTGCCAGGCCATTATCTCTCCTAAGTAGCATAAATTGGTATTCATTATGCTCAAGTCTAGCTTGGAAGACTCTTTTCCTTGGGTGCTTAATCCTAAATCTCACAAGATTCAGTTCTCCCATAAATCCTACTTAATATAAATGATGGCCCCTGTACCCTTCCCTCAGGATATTTGAAAGAAGTTAAAGGCAATTACTTCATTAGCCTCTTGCAGTTAATGCAGGATCCCAGCTCTCCTCCTCCTCATAACCAGCAATTATTATCACCACCAGAATCCTTTCTGTACATCGTCCTGAATAGATGCTCACCAAGTTCACTTCTCTTGCTTATTTAAAGAGTAAGTCAGCTCACAGGATGGAGATGTCCCAGGCAGGTAATTGATTAGGCAATTGGACCAAGGTAAGGTGACAGCTAATCTAGAGTTGTCTCTTTATTGAACTAACCATGTGATCTTCTCATCCTTTAGAGTTATCTGGGTTCCATAGACTTTAATTATAGGTAGTAGTCCTGGAGATGTCCAATACATCTCAGAGTCTGCTTGAGATAATTTCTACTTGGAGAAGCTGCCCTAGCTTGCATCCTATTCAATATAAGTTTTGTATTATGGTAATTGCAGCAACCCAGACACCACCATATTGCCACTTTTCTTTAAATTATGCCCAGCACTCAAATCCTCAGAAATCATTTGGAGGAGGATAAATAGAGATTGAAACAGAAACAATATTATAATGGAAACATAACTATAGACTGCCCACCCAGGATAGACTTAAAGAAGGAAATAAATGATGAAATTCAGAAGTAGATAATAAATTTGGCACACCCGCATGATATGATCATGAAGAAGGACTTTGTCTGGAGATCTGCTAGAGCTGTTTCTGCTCAACATGAAAGAGATAATACTTCTTCAACTATGTGATTTTATGGATGAAGGTTGGTCTATCACAGTGTTTCTTAAACTGTGGGTTGTGACCCTATATGGGATTGCATAACTGAATGTGGGGGTCACGAAAAATTGGGTGAAAGAAAAAGGTTTCTGAATGCATGACCAAAAACTAATTAGAAATCAAGTGTGTGAGGTATCCAAGGTGTTTCTGGCAGCACTTGCCCAAGTCATATCACGCAATGTCACTGCAGCTTTGGTTCTGAAAACATATCATGTGCACTTCAAGTGCCATCACACCAAGTAACACCAACGAACACTACCGGAGACACTCAGATTCGAGACTATTGTATTGTTTTTACTGTACGTGCGAAATCTTCGGCTCTTACAGAAACATAGTAGTTTAATTACAGAAAATAAAGGTTTTTAATATTTTCCTACTGTAAAAATAAGCAAGCACATTCACCTTATTGGTATGTGAATTTGCTTTCATCTTTAATAAATGATAAAATTGTATGTATACCAAAGAATTGTTTTAAAATAAATGTTTTTATTATTTATTCTCAGTAAATGTTTGATTTATACAACTATTTTATATACCTATATATACCTGGGGCCACATAAAAATTTCTCAGGTGAAAAGGAGATATGAGGGGGGAAAATTCAAGCAGCCCCAGTCTTTCAGACAATGAAGAACATAACCTTCCCATGCCTTTTCATCCTCTATAATTATTTCCACTTCTTCCCATAACTTCTGCATTCTTGGGGCTTCTGTCTAGGTCTCTTAACATTCCTTGGGTACCAGTTCAGTGCACAAGCTATACACATCTTATCCCTCCTCCTTTCCATGCTGCAGTTGGGTCTTCTTTTCTGATTGTATCTTGGATGATAATGATTTATCTATGATTTATACAACCTTCTGTGTTCAAGTTATCATTTGTAATATTCTGTAGTCTGTTTATGCCCACCTTGTGTGTCTTCATTGCTTTTTTGAGGACCTGTGGTTTTGATTCTTTAGAGATTCTGGTATTCCATGATTTGTTACCATAAAACATATTAATGTTAAAAAATTGGTCTTGGTTTCAGGGAAAAGTTTGGAATCATTGAAAATGCTATATAATTTCCAAGATGCAATCTAGCTGGTGCTCTTCTGCCTATATAGAGTTCATCACTATTCTGCTGTTTCTTTCAAAGATATAGGTACTGATAGACCAACTTTATGGGCTGTCCATTAAATTGTACAATATAGTCTGGAAAGTAGGCATTCTTCATTCACTTGGATTTTTCCTCTGTTTGTTAAGCTGAAGTCTTTTGAGTAATTGTGAATCTTGTAAGTTCTATAGTGTTCTGGGGTTTAGTGCAATCAACACTATGTTTTGTGCAAATAGATGCTGTCTGGAGGACTTCACTACTATAGGGAAATCTTCCAGAATCTGTGCTGGAAATTCTCCATGATAATGGCAAACACCTTTGGCAAGTTCATTCCTTCTCTGCCTCTACCTCTTAGAATTGCAAGTTTCTTCAAGGATTAATTTGTGACCTGCCTCCTATGGTGATAATAATAACAATTATTATTACCGATAATTATTACCACTAATAGTTACCAGTAATAATAGCTAGCATTACAAACAGTGCTTTAAAGTTTGGAAACTGTTTCATATGTTGTTTCTTTTTATTCTTACAACAATCCTTGGAGGCAGATACTATAATTGCATTATTTTACTGATGTAGAAACTGAGGCAGACAGACACTAATTGACTTAAACCCGAAGTCATGTAGCTATTAAGTGTCTGAGGTCAGATTTGAACTCAGGTCTAGTGCTCTATCTGCTGTATCACCTATCCACCTCTGGGAAGTCTTTTCCAGTCTCCTTATTTTAAAATGCTCTCTGTATTCTCAAGTGATCTTGAATATCATTATCTGTTTACATGTTGTTTCTTGATTGTAGAACGTAAGATCCTTCTAAACAGGGACTGATTTTGTCTTCTATCTTTGTATAAATGGACCTTAGTTCTGTGTCTCACTTAATAAGTGTATATGAGATCAGACTGGATTGGATATCACTATTGCTAATCGAGAGATGGTTGAGCAAAATTGTCTGTGTTGTCGCATCTGCTGGTAATGCTTATATGATTTAATGTCTTTTCTTCCATGAGATAAATGGAGAAGGGGATCATATCTGCCTTTGAGCATTTGAAAGACTCTCACATTGAGAAGATACTAGATGTTTTGGCTCCTAAAGCTGGAATGATGAGTACTGGATAGAAGTTGCATGGAGGCAGGCTTCCACTAGATATAAAATCAAGGAAATTAGAGGTGTCCAAAAGTAGAATGAAGTCAGGAGTCAGTAACCACTGGGTCCACCTGTACGTGAAAGGAATCCACCGATCTATGACCCAAGTGCATCCAAGGGAGTCAGGAAAGCACAAGAATGTTGTGAAAGATGTATCTGTCACTAATATTATGACACAGAGACATCATTGCTCAACCCTTTGATATAGTCTGTGCCTGTTTCAGTTCTGTATGATTGAATTATTATCCATACTGATAATATACTGACCTCTTTTTTATTTTTAAATTAAATTTCCAACAGATTCGGTGGCAACAGCCTCTGGACCGCTGCTTGTTGAAGTTGCCAAAACCCCTGGTTCCAGCCTTGGTGTTGTACTGAGTACCTCAATGTGCTGCAACAAGCAGGTCATCGTCATTGACAAAATCAAATCTGCGAGTATTGCTGACAGGTGAGCGCCCATGAAGATGCTTCATCTTCCAAACTGCATGATAAAACTCAACAAAAACCAAATAAAAAAATTAAAAAAACGAAAAATTAAGTTTCCTTGCCATTTTCTACAAGTTTTGTTTACAGAGACAAGTCGTTGTTGTTGAGCTTTAAAATTTACCTACCCTGTCAGTAATGTGCCCTACCCACAATGGAAGTCTCAGTTTAAGGATTCTCCCCAGATGTCTGGTTTGGCCATTGGCGCAATTTTTTAAGTATTTTTTTTTTAAATCAAACTCTCCTACCATGCATTGTCACATAAACCTTCTATTATTTCCATAGAGAAGTCAAGCAATTTCTTTGTTTGTGATGTAGCATGCAGTGAAGTATCCAAAGGAGTTAAACCCTATAGCCATGAAATCTTATTATTTTCCTTAAATGGAAAAAAAAATTGACTACCTGGCTGGAATCCTTAAAGAAAAGCCCTGCACTGTGAAACAGCTGTCATGGTGTGTTAATCTTAAGGTTTTACAACCTTGAAGCGTCCCTTTAAGGTGCATTTCTCATTCTTACAACACAATAAAAACAACTCCTTTACCTTAGGTTTTTTTTCCCCTTCTAATTAATATTTTAGAATGTTGCTGAGGTTGATGGGAGGGAAAAACTGGTTTCCCACCTATAAAATCATTTTGCAGTTCCTGATAAGAAAGACTTCATTTCCTCCATTTGTAGTGAACCAGCACATTCAAATGAAATTATATTTATAGATGGAAAGGATGGTTAAAGACACTTTTGTGCCCCAAGAGGTAGGCTACTAAAGCTGTGGAATAATTTTTTTTTAATTTTGTTTTAAAACATTCTTTAGGAGCCAGGCTGTTATGCATGTTCCTAGCTCTTTTCTCCCTATACCCCATTTCTTTCCAATATTACCTCTCACAGCAGGGTTGTGAGCAGCAACCCCCTGTAGTGGTCAGTCAACAGCTCCACTGTGGTCTTACCCTACATTAAAGTCTTTAACAGCCATTGATCTGGGGGCACTCTCCAATTCAATGGTGGAGGTTGCTTTAATTTTCTCCCTCTGTTTTTTCCCATTCCACAGGGGGTAACCAGTTAAAGGAACTGTCCACTTGACTGGTACGACATGAGGCTAACTGCTGTGTTTGCATTTCTCAATTCATCTAGTAGTCAGTTTCTTGAGTGCAGCAAAATGTAGCAGCTAAGCCACCTTCCCCTTGTCCCAATCTTCCCCTCAAGTCACCATGGTAGTCCTGGTTTCAAGACTTGTTTGAATCTTGCACAATTTCCATCATCATTTACAGTTTCTGTTCTAATAAATGTTTAACTTTGGAATAACAAAACTGAAAGAAAATGGTAAACTGAGTGCTCACGTGAGAGGGGTCTTGCCTAATATTTTCCCCAGGTTGTTCTCACTGTTCTGTTGTCATTGACGCATATACTAGTAGTCAGCTACGCGTTCCAAGTCTTTGAGTAATATCTTGGGTTATTGTGTACTTATCAATTCTTTTATAGAGATATGAAGGCCTAAGGGAAGAAAAACTGAAAAAAAAATCGGGGGGAAGAAGAGGAAAAAAGTGTTTTTCTGAATTATTTCCACATATCTTTCCCCCTGCCAAGTGAAAACTGGAAAAGAATGTGAAAATATATTGTTTTCCTGAATTTTTCCATTTTTTTTCCAGGCCTTCATGTCTCTGTGTATCAGGTTTGTATTTAAAAAGCTTAAAATTTGATACTTGATGGCTCCTATAACACTTGAACTTTTCCTTTCTTTTTTAAAAGATAATAAATATCTCTTGTAATTTGCACAAACAATTTGAAGGAACCAAAAGTCACATTCCAAACAGGGACCATACTTGATCAGACTGAGTTTTTTTCCTTTCTGTAGATGTGGTGCATTGCATGTCGGAGATCACATTCTTTCCATCGATGGAACTAGCATGGAATATTGCACCATGGCTGAAGCAACGCAATTCCTTGCCAATACTACAGACCAGGTCAAACTTGAGATCCTTCCCTATCACCAGACTCGAGTAGCACTGAAAGGACCTGATCATGGTAAGAAAATCCATTTGGATACATCTCCCATCTCTTTATTTTTTGCTCATGGTTATTGCTTTGTCCAGGAGAATAAGAAAACTGGAATGGAGCTGAGGTAGAGTCTATCTCCATCATTTTCAGTATGATAAGCTAACTCGCTTATTGTCCCAGCGCCTCGTCCATTCCCTGGCACGTAGTAGGAGTTTAATGAATTCTTGGTGATTGATTATTTATTAATTATCCTCTCTCTGGCAAGTCCCCCTTTTCAAGTTGTATGTGATTTGATTGAATATACCCTCATGGCAATCCATAAAATTGAGGCATGAAAATCGTTTTAAGATTGTTTATCAAAATCTTGCTTAATGTAAAATAACATCCCTAAGGCCAGTGGAGCAGGTGGAAGGGAAGCACTTAGCATTTTTAATGCTGGATTTCCTTCCAAAATATAAAATAAGCTGCAAAAGGCAGTGTGTGTGTGTGTGTGTGTGTGTGTGTGTGTGTGTGTTGACAGTGTTACAGTGGATTCCTATACTCTTTCATAATTCTTAAGAATGGCATCTATATATATTCCTGCTTCAAAGAAATAAGTGAATTAGTCTTCATTCCTTGTGGAATATTCTATTTCCCAGAGTTTCAAAAGCATGATTGGTTTGCTTTCAAATATTTGGAGCCCAGGAAGAGGAGAGGTGCCTCCTTGTCAGATCTGGTCTCATCTCTGAAACCTTTTCTTCTCAGGATGATAGAGAAACTCTTGCCTCCCAGATTGGACCCTACATTGTGTTATAGTGAACAATTCACAAACCTCTTCTTCTCAGGATGATAGAGAAACTCTCCTCTCCCAGATTGGGACCCTACATTGTCTTATAGTGAACAATTCATCAGCAATACATTCTGGTGGAATCAAGAACTAAAAATTATACTAATAGGGCCATAAACTGCACCTCTAATTTCATTGATATAAATAAATTCCAAGTTAGCAAATGCACATTGGCACTTTCTGAATAAACAATAGCCTTCAAGAATGGACTAGAGCCCTGAGAAGTGAGATGACTTACCCCTGGTCCTAGATGGTGTGTGTAAGAGGCAGGACAGAAATCCAGGTGTTCATGGCTTCATGGCCAGCTCTCTCTATTCAGTCTGCCATGCTGCCTCTATAGTATTACTCAATGAAGAGCCACAAAGTATCAAGAATTTTTTTTAAAAAACTTCAACAATTATGCCTCCAAAGCACGCAGATGTGCCTATTAATTTTTAAATGAGGTCCAAATAAGTATCTTTAATCAAATGATGCCCCAAGAATAAGAACTTCATGCCCCAAAAAGGCAACCAGAGAAATCTCTGTAGTTTTGTTTTCAAAATTTCCCCTTATTTAAGAGTTAAAAAAAAAAACAAACACCTTAAGCCATGATTTAAAGCCAAGGCTGCTTATTTTTGTTACATTCCACAAACCCGTAGACCTCCTTTGGTGCTGATCATTATGTCTCAAAGAGAATTAATATGTTTCTGTACACGTAGGAAGATAGCAAATTTCTCTGGAATTGCCTTCTTGGGTGTAGAGAGCTCATTTGTATTATGTGCCTTACACCTCCGAAAGCAGTTTGTACTTTTTCTCCACAGTCTGAGAAGGGGCATCAGGGCTGGGGGATGTGGGTGGGGTAGATAATTCCATACTGAACGAATCAGCTGGATACAACCTTTTTAATTAAATACGGCTCAGACAGCCCTGGAGCTAATGAAATCCACAGTGCCCCATCATTCTTATCAGATTTTTAATTTTGCACATTGAGCAAAGTACAGAAAGTATGCTAGGCAGGCAGATTATCCGTTTAAAAAAAAATCTAGCATCCTTTAAAATATTTGAATAAATACGAGAAGGAGCTACAGTACTTCAAATCATAGGACATTCATACAGGTCACAGTGGTGATGGTGTTTTCTGACACACAGCCTAAGGGGAAAGACTAATGTATAAGGATTTCCACAATACTGTGGAGTCTTCATTGACTTGATGGGGATTGGAGGAAGTGTGTGTCAAGCAACAAAGTATGTATCTTGAGCAATGCTGGGGTTTTTCCCCCTTAAGTTTTACTAATGACTTTTGTTTTCCTATTACATTTATTTCTGAATATATTCCTCCTGATCTCCCCTACCTAATGAGCCTCCCTTTGTAACAAACAAGAAAAAACCAGTTAAGCATTTGAATGATTATATCGTCATAGTTCCCCACCTCTCCAACAAGCGGAGGAAGATGTATTTCTTCTAGTAATACCGTTTTGTGATAGAAATGTAATATTACCTAAATTCCTCCATTAATGACTCCCAGATCAATTTCTAAATTGTTTTTTTATTTTCTTAAGCCAATTTATTCTTCTTTCTTTTTATTTTCCCTACACACCAATAATAAAAAGTTTGCTCTAAGCAATTTCCCAACATATTGACAAAGGAATAAAATTATTTATCCTGCAACTCGGTTCAAGTGGCTGATTTTACTCTTTAAACTGCATGTACTAGGAGAAAACCTTAATATTTCTTCAGCATACAGTTGGCATGATAATAATTCACATTTATGTGGTATTAGGGAATTTACATAGTACTTTCTTCACAGCACCCTGTAAGGAAGGTTATCTGGGTATTATTATCCCAATGTAAAAGATAGGAAAACTGACTGACAGAGAGGGACTTGCTTTAGCATCTGGTCAAAGCTGGAGGCAAGTCTTGGTCTGGGCCTTTTGACCTAAAGACCAATATTCTTTCCAGTACCTGACACTGCTACTCATGTCTGATACCATTCATAGAGAGGACACCTGGCAGCTAGGTGGTACAGTGGATAGAGTGCCAGACCTGGAGTCAGGTTCAAATCCTACCTTCAAATCCAGCCTAGAAACTCACTAGCTGTATGACCCTGGGCAAGTCACTTATCCCTGTTTGCCTCAGTTTCCTCATCTGTAAAAGGAGATGGACTTATAAACTAAAAGTAAATAAGTCAATGAAAATTTTTAAAAAATTAAAAAATAAAGTTGTATTATGGGTCAAAAAAAAAATTAGCTGGAGAAGGAAATTGCAAACTGCTACGGTTTCTTTGCCAAGAAAACCCCAGATGGGGTCATGAATAGTTAGACATGACTGAAAAATGACTCAGCCACAATAATAACAAAAAAAAATATGGAGGAAATTGGTTACCTAGATTATAGCTCTGATCCTATCTCCCACTTTCCCATCAGAAGCTCTTATTTATCTTCTTCCAAATGTAGTATGCAGGTATCCCTGACTTTGAAAGAATGCATGCATACTGTTAAATTATTTGGGGGCAGCTAGGTGGTACAGTGAATAGAGCACCGACCCTGGAGTCAGGAGGACCTGAGTTCAAATTTGGCCTTAGACACTTGACACTTACCTAGCTTGTGATCTTACCCTAATTGCCTTGCCTTCTCTCCTCCAAAAATAGAGAGAGGGAGAGAGAAAATTATTTGGAGAACTACTTTCTGTAAAGTGAATCCTATTTTCCCAACTTATTTACATCATAAAACTCAGTTTACATTCCTCCCAACATATAAACACTCAGACCATTAAAAAAAAAATCCTCAAAACGCTCTGAGTAACAATTGGTAACTGCTTCTTGTTTTCATGCTGTTTCCTGTCATGTAGGTCCATAGATCTCTCCCAAAGTACAATGATACTTTCTATCATTTTATATACTTTATCA